>CM054177.1:38928563-39213563 GCA_028829895.1 Sinotaia quadrata | reverse complement strand
GGCACAATCTTGTCTCTCACAGGGACAAGAGATTAGTATCTGTATGGGTTCATTCCAGCTTCGACGTCCCTCAGTATTCGGTCAGCTACAACATTCCCATCTTTATGTTTGATCTTAAGTGGAATCTTATGGATCTAAACCTGAACGAAAATCTACTAGAAAGTCTAGAAGAAAATTTTAGATGAACCTCTAAAAGGATAGCACAAAGAAAAACTAGAAGGAAAATCTAAATGTTTATTTTTAAAATATCTGAAAAAATCTAACTGTGAGTGTAAAAACAAAACAGAAGAAAAATCAAGATAAAGGCCTAAAAGAAAAACTAGACGAAAAGTATGGATCACCTTATAGAAGAAAAACTAACGAAAAATCTAGATGAAGGTCTAAAAGAAAATCTAGAAGAGCAAATGAACGAAAACTCTAGATGAAGGTCTAAAAGAAAAACTAACGAAAACTCTAGATGAAGGTCTAAAAGAAAAACTAACGAAAACTCTAGATGAAGGTCTAAAAGAAAAACTAACGAAAACTCTAGATGAAGGTCTAAAAGAAAATCTAGAAGAGCAACTGAACGAAAACTCTAGATGTTTGTGTACAAGAAGAACTAGTACACAATTTAGATATACGTGTACAAGAAAAATCAGTACACAATTTAGATATACGTGTACAAGAAGAACTAGTACACAATTTAGACATACGTGTCCAAAAAGGAACTAGACAAAATCTAGATATACGTGTAAAAAGAAACATTACACAAAAATGCTCTATGGATGTGTAAAAGAAAAACTAGATAAAAATGTTCCATGGACCTGCACATTAAAAACCTAGAACAAAATATAATATACGTGTAAAAAACACACAAGATAAAATTAATCACTGTCAGACTATTCTGTTCAAGTCAAAGACTAGCATCGTGAACAAATTAACATGATTTTATTTATCTGTCTCATTTAATCTTGTATCTCAAAAAACTGTCGCTTTTAAATAATAAATGGTAAGTTCAGAAGCAAGAAAAATGTATGAAATATTTTCAAAGTTAAAAATCCGTTTTCATATGTCAGATTTCGGTCAAGAAGAATTAAAAATCAAAGGGGGATGCTTCTATTTTATTTTATCAATATATTAAATAGTAACTGTGACAGGCACGCCACTTAGTTAATGAAAAATATTATTATTATTATTATTAATTAATTAATTAATCTTTCATAACTAATTACAAGTGATGAGAATCTTAATTTATTTTATTAATGATCCTCCAACAGACACCACTCGTCTCTCACTTGGCGGATATAAGGCGCTGTTAATGTTTTCTCTACTCCACAACATAAAACAACCTTTACAAACATAATGTTTCCGTGAGTGGAAAAAATTCTTACTAAAGGAAAAGACAAATCCGAACTTAATCTATAATTAGCGAGCCCCTATCCACCCACTTTCTTCTCCAACATATGATTATTAATTTGTGTAAGAAGATCAATAAATTATTAAATGAACAACCAAATATATATGTATAATACAATTACAATGAAATGGATTACTTGAAATCAATATTCCACAAACTAATGTTCGGATAATTTTACGCTTTCATAGTCTACAAATATATCAAATAATAAAATTACAGTTCAACAATAGAGTCAATACAAACCACATGTTAATCCTATCAGAGTATAGAATGGAGTTGTAGGAGTTAGATTATTGTAAACTTTTACATGACCTGGATTAAGTACTGCTTCAACAGTCCTTTACGAGCTTTTGCAACAATGTCACAATGTCCATTAGCAGTGTCTCACACCACACACATGGAAACTCTGACGTGCTAATATATTCTCAAATGAACTTGAGTGCTCTCTTCACCATGTTTGTTCATTCAAGCAGAACATTATCACATCAACTATAGGAACCTCAATGTACCAGAATTCTCCCAATATATCCAGCATATACATCAAAGTGATTAGTGTACTCCTTACACCTACACACCACAATAGATGTTTCCATGCCTTCACAGTTGTTCAAGTTTCTAACCAGTGAACACATGAAGGATAACTGGAAACTTGAAAGTTGAAACTTGCAACTCAAACTCAAGCTCAAAACTCGAAAGGCAACTTGCTCACATCAAGTTAATGATTGCCTTTCAAAGCTGGATTTTCTCTTTTGCCATTCAAATTCAAAGTGATCAGACAACAGAATTTTCTACAGCAAGTGACCTCCTTAAACACAGCCCATTTGCTGGTCTCGTTCTCATAAATCAAAATCATTGGATAACAGAAAACTACCCACTCAGCTTGCATTATGTCAGCAATCTAGAATAATCTTGCCTCGAGCTGTTTACTTCAACTCAGACACTTTCAAAAATAACACCATAAGGAGTGCCCAGTGTCGGCTTACTCTGACAATTTAGTAACCTATATAACAATTTAAATTTAAAAATAGGGAGAGGCACATTTACCTGTCACAGTAACTATTTAGCATATCAACCATTTTTTTCAATTAACATCAAAATCTATTAAAATATAATCATATATTCCATGTTTATATGGTAATAATTCCTCTTAAGTAAAAATCTAATTAAAAAATTGGTGGAAAAATCAGTGAGGAAAACTTCCCATTACATACCAATAATAGACGCTGTGATTCATTACATAGCGATTGTTAACTGAATAAGCCACACTTTTATATTTCTTGCATCAAGTTTTATCTAATCATGTGGGGTTTTTTGGTAAGGGTTGCTTTATAAAATATATTTTGAACTTGTATCTATTTTAATTTTCTCTGTTGATATAACTGTAAGCAATTACTTCTTTTCAAATACAAGTTAATTTTCGGTTTTCTACAGCAGAATCCATGGTAGAGAGCATTGCTGACAGAAAATAATATTAAAATTTGCCCAGACTCATGGGAGTGGAATACATACATGTGAGTGAGGTTTTATTTGGAAAAGTGACCACTTGCAGGGAATTAACTCCTAAGACTAGGTTAGCATTGATCCATCACTGACTTTATAAAGATATACTATTGTCATAATGCATTACCCATAAATTGACAAAAACTACACAAAAAGTTCAAATATCAACATTTGGTGTCCGCTACGTTGACCTTTACAAAACTATCGAGGCTCTGTAGGGACTGGTGCTTAAAGGACCAGTATGAATAGAATTTGATCTAGGTTTATCGTGATTTTTGTCTCCTTCCTGCGAGAAATCGTCGCGTGGAAGTTCATGCGCTTAGTTCCTCCTGTGAGATTACGTTCGGATATGACGTACTTTATTACTCCAGTGAGATTACGCTCGGATATGACGTACTTTATTACAAAAAGAAAACAGTACAGGCGCAAGGAAAGAGTTTTCGAATGTTTGTATGTGTATTCATGTGCTATGTGAAATTTCAAGCAGATTTACTTATTATGTTGAAAAATATCCAGTGTGAATTTACAAACAAACCAGCAATTTGTTTCTGGTTGGTAAAAAAACGAATGATATTTTCTCAGTGAAAGAGAAATGCATTAAAAAGAAATATTTACAATATAAAAAAATAATATAATTTATTTATATCTTACATAGCACGATAGGAAAATGTTTGCACTTGATTACTTTTCTAAATTGGGGGATTATATTTCTTTACTTGCTAATATTTCCTGCAAATCCAGAGTTTAATAACAGACCTAATAACACACAAATCACATTGTAAGGTGGGTGATATCCTTATCCTTTATATAACGACCGTAATAAGTCAAATCACTTTGTAAGGTGGGTGATATCCTTATCCGTTATATAACGACTGTAATAAGTCAAATCACATTGTAAGGTGGGTGATATCCTTATCCGTTATATAACGACCGTAATAATTCAAATCACATTGTAAGGTGGGTGATATCCTTATCCGTTATATAACGACCGTAATAAGTCAAAATGTTTATTTTTCCAATAAAAGATGTAAGCATTATATTTTTTGTTGATATTTTAGGATGAGATTAAGTTTACACTCCACTCACCTTAAAATTTGAATACATTAACAAATTAATACGTGAAGAATATAATCAATGCTTTAAAATATATCGGTACTTTAAAAGAAAAACCTGTACCTAAACGCTCCAGTACTGTAGTGTTCAGTACATGAATATAGCGATACTTTAATTAATCTATATTTTATGAATTGATATTCAGCTGTAATATATTTAAAAATTAATATATAGATATATAAATAGATGTATAGGTTTAAAATTGAGTAATTTAAAACATTAATAAATTTAATTATCAGTAATATACATTCCGAGACTTTAGTACACGAAGAACTTAATTTAAGCAAACTTATGCATCAGTAGTTTACCAAATAGATGGATGGATGGATTCATATAGATAGATAGATAGATAGATAGATAGATAGATAGATAGATAGATAGATAGATAGATAGATAGATAGATAGATAGATAGATAGATAGATAGATAGATAGATAGATAGATAGATAGTGTGACAACAACGCCACTTAGTTAATGATTATCATTATTATTGTCTAACAACTTCTCTACACTAGAAATTGTTCAGTTAATCAGCATATCTTGCCGCCACACATCAGTAGAGTGTAGTGCTTTTTATACTTACATGCCACTTCCCGGTCGGTCGTAGCGGTTTACAAACAATAAACCAGGAGGTTCAAATCAAACGTTGAAATGAAAACAGAAAAGGCTACTTGTCCTTGCAAAATATAAGCAGAGAACGAACGCTAAGCTTCCACTTTATCACTTTATAACTCCATTCTTTCATTCCATCTCGACTTACAGTTTCCAGCAACAGTATTTGTTAGCCCGATACATGCAAACAGCATAATAAATACAGCATATCTAAACAATGTCAAGTGTTTAGCAAACTATAAATAAGCAGATTATTTTAAACATTTGTAGAAATAAAAGTGAACACACGTAGTACATCTCTACATAAAATACGAGTATAACAAATCAATAGTGAACACACGTAGTACATCTCTACATTAAATACGTGTATAACAAATCAATAGTAAACACACGTAGTACATCTCTACATAAAATACGAGTATAACAAATCAATAGTGAACACACGTAGTACATCTCTACATAAAATACGAGTATAACAAATCAATAGTGAACACACGTAGTACATCTCTACATAAAATACGAGTATAACAAATCAATAGTGAACACACGTAGTACATCTCGACATAAAATACGAGTATAACAAATCAATAGTGAAAATGCATGAAATAGTTCAAGTCCATTTTTTCTCAATCAGTCAGTTAACTCACCATTAAGTTAACGGCCGTCTTTCAAGATCGGACTTCTTGCCACTCCAAATTCAAAGTGATTAGATGGTAGATTTCTTTTCAGCAGGTAAACATTTTAATCTCAGCCCGTGGGTTGGTCTCGTTCTCGTAAATCATAACCACTGGATAATAGAAACTACACACCCAGTTGGGTGGTTTGCATTACATCAGCAATATCTAGAACATTCTCGACTCGAGTTGTTTACTTCCAACTCTGAAAGTTTCAAAAATACCGTTATAAGGAGTACCCAAGGTCGGGTTACTCTGACAATATAACACTTTATATAACAATTAAATTTTAAATAGGTTATGTATATATTATTGCGATTAATCTTCACTCGACATATCATTATGATATACCTAGATTTTAGACATACCATTGCGATTAATCTAAAGTCCACGTATATCATACAGATATTTACAGATTCAAGACATAGTATTGTGATATAAATTTAAATCCTTTATGATATCTATATATCATATATGTACCTCTGTGATATATCTAATACTAGATTATGTTTATTGTTAAGTTTATTGTCTAATTATTTTCATAGTAGTGTAAAAACATTGGTAGTTGTTACTTTGAGTTCGGTGTATAAATATTTACAGTAATCACAGTCCATTGAAGCATTTATAGTAAATACGTGAATAATAAACATTTACAACAGTCACAATGTGAAATTATGCACAGTTATCACAGCCTGCTTCAGTGTTTGCTATATTCAAACTGTGTATAAGATTTACAGTAATAAATATTTGAATTTTTTTAAAATTCGTAATCGCTGTCTGTTATGGTGACTACACAATCACACTGTTGGAACACTGCAAATGCGATCAGATGTGAATGTCGTACTGTTCTTATAATTTGTCAGGTCACGTGATACAGAAAAATGAGAAATTTTACACTTAGCTGTAAGCAGGAAAAATAATGTATTGAAACTAACTCTAGGGGCCAATGTAGACCTTGACTCTTAAAAATTAATGTCAATACAATGTCACTGACTCGACACTTTGCACATTAGCGCGTGTAATAACTATTGCTTTATAAGAAATCAAATCAAATAAACCCTAAACCATTCAATGCATTCTTGTTTTTAATAATTAAAGCAAATGCTCTTACTGGTATGTCGTGACGGTGAAAAGGAACGTTAACTCTATATGTGTTATTCCCAGCATGCAGTACACACGCAGAGTTACTTATGGCAACAGTTTTGTCAAACTTTCACAGTATATGGATTCACGAACAATTTGTAGAAGTAAACAATAAATCTCCTCTGATAGAAATAAAAGTAGCATTATGGCAAACATTTTAAAAGAGCACACAGTCATATGTTTCCAGTCATTATCACATCGAATAGCCAGTCACGTGTTTTGGTGCTGCAGCCTACAACAATACGATGTCGCTCGTCCAAGTATATTTACAATACATGTGACGTCATATTTGAAAACATTTGCTCGCACATGGCCAAACATGTGAGGTCATGTTTACAAAACATTCGCTTGCACATGGCCAAACATGTGAGGTCCTATTTACAAAACATTCGCTCGCACACGACAATGCTTGCCAACAATTCGTTAATACAAATGTATGATCTTCGTCGGAGATTTTAAAACTCACAACACACACACACACACACACACACACACACACACACGCACGCACGCACGCACGCACGCATGCACATGTCTATGGTCATAATCTTTACCAACTCTTTCTCAAAGTGAAGACTATCGCTGCAGGTGATTTCTCTACTTCTCTTCAAATGTATGGCTTTTCTTTTATCATCACATACACACACACACACACACACACACACACACACACACACACACACACGATATATATATAGTGTGAAATCTGGGATTCAAGGTTTATTTTATTATTAAACTAGATATTTGCCAAAAGTTTCTCTCGCGTAAATTACAGTTTTCAGAATATGTTGCTTATTTAAGTAAAATTATATTGTTTGGCTTTGCTCAAGAAAATGTCGACAGAATAAGGACTGTTGACTGTTGACTACTCTTTTTATAATTAATTTATAAAGGTTGATCTAAGTGATTCTTTTATGCAACAATGTGTCTTGTTTTCTGGGGTGCAAATGAAGAAATTGTCGCTGCTTCTGACCCGAAGCTCGTGTGAGAAGCCTGAAACTGACTGACCGGCTTGATCACTTTTGGAAGGCACTGAAAACTAAGAGCCACCCAAACTTCATAATGCATTCTAACAAAATTCAAATAAAATATTTACTTTGCAGATTAAAATCTAATACCTAGAATGGGAAACGAAATCTGAGTGAAAACGAATTGTCAGCCATACACGGAGGTCACATAGGACACCTACCACAAATAAAATAACTCTATGTTCCTTTGACAAATAAAAATGATAAAATACTTAAAGTGTGAAAATTCTCAAGTGTATAATTGAAGTTACACTCTAGGTGAAAGTGCATGACTTAATTAACATATTTCAAATGTGTGTGCGAGCTCAAGTGTATGTATGCGTGTTTGTGTCTTTGACCTTGTGAATCTAACCGATCTTTTAGTATTCATAACAATGTTCTCTACTGATAGGTACGTACCTTCATCCGCATTGCTTTTCTTGATCATGCTTATCCCCCTTTAGCGATGTTTCACATTGCTTCCAGCAATACCTTCCACCAAGTAGAATCAAATTGTCTTCGACGTTTACAATCCTCCACACTTTCAATTTGATATATTCCTGGACAAGTGGGGCTCCTGATATATTTATCTTCTTTGGAAAAAAAAATGACAACTTAATCTAACTTACTGGTCTATATATCTATGGCCACCGTTTTTATGTTTGTTCCTGCATTTATGCCAATTTCTCAAATCCTTCCATCATTACTGAAGATCATATATAGCATTTTATTAGCCATTTAGCATGCCAATTTCTCAAATCCTTCCATCATTACTGAAGACCATATATAGCATTTTATTTCCTAGAAAATAGTATCGTCCATATATATCTTTGTCTCTCAACCGTCTATTTTTCTTCTTTCTTGAAAGCAAATAAAGGTTTATATAACCCTTCTAAGCTCTCGTATTATTTATTTGCCGTCAATTTTAATTTTTTATTAACCAACACGAGCACATTCAGTGATCTTAATAACGTTTCCTGCTAGAGAAATTAGGCAAACTCATTTGCACTTTCCCATAATGTCTTTGTGGGCAGTGGGCAGATGTTCACATCTGTACGGGATATAGACGACCCTGCCCTCTACGAGCCCCCTGCTGCCTTGCATGTTAGGTTTTGGATAACCAAATGCTAGGGTGCTGACACAGTACCCGATTGGGCATATGAACATTGAGATCACTGCCCAGGGCAGAGGAGTCTCAAGAAGGACTCAACGGCCACGTGTCCAGGACCAAGGCGAGCCACTAGTAATGTGGAGTTTCGGCTGTGGTCAACAGCCTGGAGAAGGATAGGGCTAAGCCAGGTTCATTTGCCCAAGACACACCACATTAAATAACTTTACCTTAAACCATACCGGATCGGTCGTCGCCCTGAATAAGGACCATGCCTTCTGTCTTGCACCAGGGCAGAGGTGTTAAGTGTGCTACTGGATCACCATCCCATCAAACCTCCATGTCAGAAACAACATCAGCATTGGTACGTGGAACATCAGAAATTTAAGAACGCCTGGAAAGGTAGAGGAACTTACATTAAATGAACTGATGCCATTGGACCATCATGGACTGTGCAAAGTACGATGGAAGAACTTTTGGGAAACATCAACACAGGATGGCCATAAACTATACTACTCTGGCAGAGATGATAAACGTGAACATGTTGTCGGATTTCTTGTCCACAAAGACATCGTGAACACTTTCATGAATTGTCGGTCAGTCTCCAGCAGGTTTATCACCATATGCTTGATGGCCACACCACTCAATATCACCAATGTGCAAGATTATGCTCCAACTGCAGACCAAGATGATAATGAAATAGAGGACTTCTACGACCAACTGCAAGAAAGTCCTGGACCAGACCAAAAATAAAGACATTCTTGTAGTGCAAGGAGACTGGAATGCTAAAATAGGAGAGGATGCTGTTCAGAACTGGAAATGCACATGTGGACGCTACTGCAATACAGAGGAAAATGACAGATGCTTACGATTCCTTGCATTTGTCAACCTTAATGATCTGAAGCTGATGAACATGTTTGGTCCACATAAAGCATCCAAAGATGGACGTGGCATAGCCCGAATGGTGAAGACCATAACCAGATTGATTATATCATGGTACCAGTGTAAACATTGCCAAGACAAGAAGCTTCCCAGAAGCAGACATTGGAAGTGAACATGACTTAGTGATGATAAACCTACGACAACGTCTAAGCAAAGTCAACAAGAAGGCCCCACAAGAATCAAGTTCAACCTTGACAAGCTAAAAGACCCCAAGGTATCTGAAGCCTTCCAAGCAAGGATAGGAGGAAAATTTGCACTAATTTTACTTCTTAGTGCAGAGAACACAGACACGTTGATTAACATATTTAACACTTTGGTGATCTAAACAGCCAATGAGATCCTTGGCAAATATAGATAATCAAAGAAACCTTGGGTTACAGCTGACATCTTCGATCTATGTGATAAGCGTCGAGAGCTAAAGAAGATTAAATCAGAAGTAGAAGGAGCAAACCAAAACAGTAAAATTAATGTGATTATCAAGAAAAGCATGAAAAAGGCAAAGGAGACATGGATTGAAGACCAGTGTAAAGATACAGAAAATAATCCAAAGAATAATAGCAAAAAAACAAACCAACTAGTGAAAGACCTGACCAATGTAAAACAAGGACGCTCCTCCATCATTCAAGATAGAGGACGGAATTGTCTTACAGAAGACCAAGACATTCTTAAGAGATGGACAGAATACTGCTCAGACCTATACAACCACAGACATACAGGGGATCCGGACATACTCAACAACCCACCAGTGACTAACACTGACAACTACCCCATCCTCCGAGAAAAAGTAGAGACTGCAGTAAAATAAATGAAAAGGGAAAGACAGGAGGAATAGAACATCCCTGCAGAATTAGTCCAAGAAGGTGCAGAAGCCATGATAAGCACCCTGCTAACTATCTGCAATAAGATATAGCAGACAGGGGAATGGCCAACTCCTTGGACTCAGTTACTCATAATGTGTAGCATTGTCAGAACTTTCATACGATAAGCCTTATATGCCACCCAAGCACGTCGTGCTAATGATAATATTAAACAGACTGAAGCTGCAGGCAGAGTAAATCATAGTTAAAAATCAGGCAGGCTTCAGACCAAGGCGAAGCACAAGTGAACAGATTTTTAATCTGAGACTGCTATGTGAGAAGTATCTTCAGCACCAACACGACCTGTATCATGTCTTTGTAGATTTTAAGAAGGCACTTGACAGAGTGTGGCATGCAGCCCTTTGGTCCATCATGAAGCTGTACAACATTAATGCCAACCTGATCAAAGTCATAGTCAAAGTCTTTACAGCAAGGCCATCAGTGCAATCTGCTTCAATGGCCAAATCGTAGATTGGTTCAGGACAACAGTGGGAATCAGACAAGGCTGCTTACTTTCGCCTATTCTCTTCAACATCTTCCTTGAAAGAATCGTGACAGATGCTCTGGAAGACCATGAAGGAACTGTCAGTATTGGAGACAGAACAATAACGAACTTATGCTTTTCTTATGACATTGATGGCCTTATAGTAAATGAAGAGGAGCTAGCTCAGTTGGTGGAAAAAAACTGGACAGGACATCTACTGCTTTTGGTATGGAAATCAGTGCAGAGACGACCAAATTAATGACCAACAACACCAGTGGCATTGGCAATTGTGACGATCTGTGACAAATTCTGTGTCATGACCTCGTGACCCAATTGCTCGTTTCAAAATTAAATTTTTGAACGGACCTTTGTTGAAATTCACCCGTGATACATCAGTATCGAGAGAAGCTTTCTAGCAAGGTCAGATTGTTGCATAACTTTAGGCCAGTGTCCAGCACCTTCGAGATCAACAACATACCACGTGAGCGGTCACGTGATGCGTTCAATGCAGTTTCATAAAAACGATCATAAGGCGCAAAAATACTCACTCATTTCCAGAACGGCAGACACACAAGGCAGCTTTAACATTAGCTCCGTCCCGCCGCCATACCAGAGTCGTAAGAGAGTCGAAGATGAACCCGCGCTAGAGCAGTAAAATCTACTTTGAAGAGCCGGGTTCTTATGTTACTCCTCTCTACCTTCGTACTTCTTGAGTCGTACACCGACTCGGGTGTCTTCATGACCCATACGTGAACTATGCAGAAGTACCTCGCGTTAACTACGGTTAACGATTCGTCGCAAGTACATTAGCGATGCAGTAATTGAGTGGACGATTGACTGTTATGCTATGCAGTACTGACGATGAGCCAAAGGATGTGGACAAGTTCTAACCAGTTGAACCCCACGTGCGACCAAAAGTGTAGTTAAGTATATCTACTGTGGTCCAGAATCAAATGACTATTTGGCAAGAGAATTCTCGTTAAGACTTTTAACAAAGACGGTAAAATGAGAGAACAACGCTGTGTAGAATTAAGACATCGTGTTCGTAATTAATCGTTGCTGTTAATTGTTAAACTTATTAAATCTTATTTCATTTTGTTAAGAACCTCTTTTTGTGGTAAATTGTATGCATATAGACCAAATGGGATTGGATGGGGGCTGTCTGAGCTAAACGAATGACGTAATGAATGCATATGAATCTAAGAGAGTTTTTAACGATTTCCAATCTAGCTAATGTACGCAAATTATCAGTTTCGTAAATCTGTGATCTAGACTACAAAGATGCATTTTTAATTTAGTCGAATGATGATTTGAGCAACCAGTCTGTTTAGGTTAAACGAGAGGGAATTAATTTAAATAGTAAATTAAGTTTCTATAATTTCCTAGGCAGGGTCTTTAAATAAATACTGGAAACGTAACAAGTGGTGCCTCGTCGTGGGATTGATATGTATTAAATTGTAACATTTTATATATATAGGCGTATCATAAACCTAGAAACAAACGAACATCTGAGAATTGCCAATATTCTATTGATTCAGGATTGTTGAAATATTTATCTTGCTTTTGTTGTGACATGTGCATGTATTCTTTTGCAGAGTAGCGTGCATGTTAGTTAATGTTGATATATTTAAGCGTAGTTAAATATGTCATGTTAGCTATTGATGATTTATTTAGTATTGTGTTACTGGATACTTCATTGTGAGAAGTCGACGTGTTATACCGCCAGCTAGGAGAGTTATCGGTAGTAACAGACTTCGGACTATTATATTTAGGGTGCTAGATATAATGTGTAATGTTGTATGGTCGGAGCCGTGACATTACGAAAGCCTTGGAGACAACAGATTGTAACCAAGCAGGTGAACGTGTAACCAACGCGTAATTTATTTCGGAAGGTGTTCTGAGTAAATTCAATAATTTTTGTAAGGTCGTAGCCTAAAAGTTATTGTGGGATAAAAGCGGAGTTTTATCGCCTACGGTTAGATACACAATCACGAGAGATATTTATTGTAGCCAGACGCGCTAAATAAATAAGATGGATCTCGAACAGACTATTGCGAGTCTGAGAGAGATAGGTTCCTTAATCGGATACCGAACGGAAGACGAGTTAATGAACTTCGTTAGAACTGAACTAGACAGGAGAGAGGAACGCGAAAAGAGGAGAGAGGAACATGAACGAGAGATGGAAGGGATAGAGATAGAAGATGATCACCTTACGACTTTAATAGATCTAAGGGTCGATGAACGGATGGGGAGCTTACAGCTCATGGAGATTCTAAAACGCGAACAGAAGATAGGCATATCACTAGAATATAGAGGTGAACAGCTACGTATTTTCGTCTTGCTAGCACTCAATGAAAAGGAAATAGAACACAGGGAAGAAATTAGATCTTCAATAAGCTCACGAGCAAAACAGTTGTGTGATAAAGATTTCCAATTCAAAGGGGAAGGGAAGGCTGAAATACGAGATCTAACGTTCGAAATTAGAAAGTTGAAGAAAGAGAGGCTAGTGCTTATGGAAAGGAAAGGAAGTCTAGAATTAGAATGGTTGTGGACAGAAATCAAAACAGAGTCTAAAATTGTTGGGAAAGATGACGGTACTGTTGACAAATTACGACAGGAAGGTCAGGCCGTGAACTTTGACTTGCCGAGGTCAAACGCCGCGAGTGTGGAGACTGACACACAGAAATTAGTCGCACTACCGAACACAGCAGACGAATTAGACAGTTTGATTGAAAACAAAAACAAATGTTTTGACGAAACCATTACAGTTCAACATGCTAATCTGTGTACAGAAACAGTTAGCGCACCAAAGCTTGATCTTGAAACAGAGACAAGAAAAGACACTGTTGTTAAGGACTTAATAACACGTGTAGAATTTGGACAAACACATACACCGCCGTGTACGTGTGACACCTTGGTTGACGGACTGAATGCGCATGATAAGATAGAGACAGATTCTATCGGTTGTGTACCGTTAAGGTGTGATGAAACTTCTAGCAACACAGTGACTGATTTTTCTGACAGGACAAGTATGCATGAGAAGATAGAAACGGGTTCTATCAGCTGTGTATTGTTGAAAGGCAGTGACACATCCACTGAGTCTACTGACCGAACTGTTAGTTTAAGAGAGAGTCATGAAAATGTGCTCGCTACGAAGACTGACATCGGCAGATCTCGATCTCCGATGATTGACGTGAGTCATGACGTAATTTTGGAACACAAGATTATTGCGTTATGCGAGGTTTCGAGTGCTAACACATTGACAGCCAGGGAAACAGAAGTATTTGATCCAGATGACAGCATAGGTAGCATTACAGACGGAGACAATGTGCCTATGATAAGTTCATTTACTTCACATGACATGACAGTTGTCAGAGCTGAGACAGAGTTCTTTTCCAAACGTGACATGGAAGAAGATATGGTCGAAAACTGTACAGGGACGGTCGACGATAACAATGCATGTGTACTGACGTGTATGCACGCAGTTGTCGGAGACATGGCAGAACTGTCTGCAGATAAATCACTTAACGGAATTAGTGACGTAGACAGAAGCCACGGTACATGGACTACCTTTATTGACTCACCTGTTGAGATAAAGGAATGTCATGAGTACGTACCAAAAACTGAGACAAGTGGAAGTAAGGAGGAGGGGGTTTCATTAACTGATAGGTTTCTTAATTCACTAATGATAAGTACGGAGTGTAATCCCGAATTGATCAAAGACACAGTACAAATGAGTGACAGAACTAGATCGATAGACAATGAAAACCGGAGTGACGGACTGATAACCAGAGTAGGTGGGGCATCAGGGCTGTTACTGACATCAGATGCAGAGAATTATGATAGGGGAAACAGTGGGAGTGTAGCCTACAACACACAGGGAGTAGACATAGTGATGTTATTCATTAGAGACAGGTAACATTCACTGCCAGTTAGTGACTGAAACTGACAGAATTTCCATCATAGATTCTGACGACCTGATGAGAGGACATATTGAATTAACTGAGTCAGTGGAGACAGACTATGTTGGTTCAATAAACGGTATGGTCCAGGGGAGACAATCAGTAACTCTTGGGGAGTTTAAGGCAGAACCCTTGTTCATACAACCACAGGAATCCGACTTGCTAGCGAGTGAGTCTGACCACACAGTGACTAGGGAATACTCGAGTGGAGGGTTAGACAATTCTAGAGTCACAAAAGAGACACAGACTTATGTTGTCAGGGAGAGAGACAAATTGACAGACATAACAGTCGAACACCTAGTTGTGAATGGGTTAAAACAGAAAACAACTAGTGGGATGAGGTATTTCACTTCAGTCTATGATAAAATCAGGAGAACAGAACCTCCAGATTTAGGGGAGAAGCTAATGTTGCAATTCAGGTACTTCAGAGAGACTGGTAGCCACGACAGAGCACATTTGCAAACCTATGACGTTAGACTAGATGCGAAATGGACCCATAGTAGATCTGACGCCATTCCGACAAAAGACGTTGAGTGCATGCGAACTAGAGACGTTCAATGTGTACACAATGACGTAACTACAGATGCACGAAACACCAAGCGAGCAAATTTCCATTTGCGTGAGTTCAGTGACAAGGCTAAGAGCGATAGATTTGAAATTCAGACTTCGCATAGTCAAGGCCACAGTGACACTGACATGATACGAAACGTATCGAGAAGTTTGAAACTGTTAGATGGGGTAGAGACCAGTCATACAGAAACTGACACTACCAAAAACATTTTAAACTTGACAAGTACTTTGGGGAGTTTTGAAAGAGATAAAACACTTCAAGGACGTACTTACCGGACAAGAAATGGAAAGTCTAAACTTGACATGCAATATATTGCACCTCACAGTGACATTCTGACGAACAGAGTAAGAAAGAAAGAATACAGTTGTCATGCCGTAGACATGTTAACACACATGGGCGACGACGTGTATTGGGATTGGGATAGAACTACAAAGGTAGTGCAACAGTAGAAATGATGATTTGATACCTTCTTTGAATTTTCATTATTTTCTTGTTATACCGTAGTTGGTAGTTGTTATTGTAAATATGTTGGACATTTCATAAAAACTTGGGACAAGCTATAACACTGATTGAATTGTTTTAGTGTTGTAACTCTGAATATGACAGGTAGACTGATAGATGGTTCATTGAGTTGGTAATTCATAAACTCTGATATTTGGTTGATACAGGAAATCAATATCTGGAACTTTTCATAGCCTGCATATTGATAGTGTTGTTCATTGGAAGTCATTTTTTTGATCACACTATTGTTGGATACGTATTCAGTGGAATTGGTTGATGTTGGATTTCTATTCTGAATAATCTGATTAGATCGAACTAGGTTGTGTGTGAACTATTGATTATTGGGACAGATAGTGAGAATTTCAGAACATGTTATTCCATTGGATGGATGTCTATTCAATTAGACTGAACGTTTTTCTTAAATCATTTTATTTGATTTTTCTTAAATCATTTTTCTTTGATTTCTGAGGAGAGAAATATTGTATGAGTGTGCCGTTAATCGAGAGTTGATTTATCCGTCACGTTACATTATTTCTGGTTATGTTGAAATTTTTTAATTGTAAATTTTTTCTTCATTTTGCACTTCTACATTTTATAACACATAATTTGTAGGAGGCATTTATCTTTTGGTAAGATAAACGCCTCAAAAGCAAGGGGGTGTGACGATCTGTGACAAATTCTGTGTCATGACCTCGTGACCCAATTGCTCGTTTCAAAATTAAATTTTTGAACGGACCTTTGTTGAAATTCACCCGTGATACATCAGTATCGAGAGAAGCTTTCTAGCAAGGTCAGATTGTTGCATAACTTTAGGCCAGTGTCCAGCACCTTCGAGATCAACAACATACCACGTGAGCGGTCACGTGATGCGTTCAATGCAGTTTCATAAAAACGATCATAAGGCGCAAAAATACTCACTCATTTCCAGAACGGCAGACACACAAGGCAGCTTTAACATTAGCTCCGTCCCGCCGCCATACCAGAGTCGTAAGAGAGTCGAAGATGAACCCGCGCTAGAGCAGTAAAATCTACTTTGAAGAGCCGGGTTCTTATGTTACTCCTCTCTACCTTCGTACTTCTTGAGTCGTACACCGACTCGGGTGTCTTCATGACCCATACGTGAACTATGCAGAAGTACCTCGCGTTAACTACGGTTAACGATTCGTCGCAAGTACATTAGCGATGCAGTAATTGAGTGGACGATTGACTGTTATGCTATGCAGTACTGACGATGAGCCAAAGGATGTGGACAAGTTCTAACCAGTTGAACCCCACGTGCGACCAAAAGTGTAGTTAAGTATATCTACTGTGGTCCAGAATCAAATGACTATTTGGCAAGAGAATTCTCGTTAAGACTTTTAACAAAGACGGTAAAATGAGAGAACAACGCTGTGTAGAATTAAGACATCGTGTTCGTAATTAATCGTTGCTGTTAATTGTTAAACTTATTAAATCTTATTTCATTTTGTTAAGAACCTCTTTTTGTGGTAAATTGTATGCATATAGACCAAATGGGATTGGATGGGGGCTGTCTGAGCTAAACGAATGACGTAATGAATGCATATGAATCTAAGAGAGTTTTTAACGATTTCCAATCTAGCTAATGTACGCAAATTATCAGTTTCGTAAATCTGTGATCTAGACTACAAAGATGCATTTTTAATTTAGTCGAATGATGATTTGAGCAACCAGTCTGTTTAGGTTAAACGAGAGGGAATTAATTTAAATAGTAAATTAAGTTTCTATAATTTCCTAGGCAGGGTCTTTAAATAAATACTGGAAACGTAACAGCAATGACATCATGATTGGTGATCAGAAACTGGAAATAGTTAATAAATTCAAGTACTTAGTGGCCATCGTGACAGACGAGGGATCAAACCTAAAATATTGTCCAGGATTGCGATGACAGTAACAGCAATGGCAAGGCTGAAGACAGTTTGGAAAGACAGAAACATCTCAGTCAGCTCAAAGATCAGACTGATGTGCTACTTGGTTGCATCCGTGTTTTTATAATACCGTGAGTCATGGAACCTCACAGTGGATCTTGAAAGAAGGATACAAGCTACTGAAATAAGATGCTTTCGAAGGTTGCTTGGCATTTCGTATAGAGATCATGTCACGAATGAGGAAATGAGAAACAAAATTAGGCAAGCCATTGGGCCCTATGAAGAGCTATTGGCCATTGTGAAAAAACGCAAAATAAAATGGTATGGTCATGTCAAACGATCAGCTGAGCTTGCCAAGACAATCATGCAAGGTACTGTGCAAGAAAAGCAAAGGAGAGGAAGACAGAGGAAAAGATGGGAGGATAACATCTCAGAGTGGACAGGACTGAAACTGAGCAATACGGTAAGATTAGCAGAGAACAGAATGGAATGGAGGAAACTGATTGTCAGGTAATCAGTGGTGCCCCAACGGTGGACAAGACTAAGTGATAGATAGATAGTGATAGATAAATAATGTCATAAGTCGATCTATTTATGTACCCATATTGTCTTTAGTCGATCTATTTATGTACCCATAATGTTTTTAGTCGATCTATGTATGTACCCATAATGCCTTTAGTCGATCTAATTATATACCCTTGTCTTTCTTAGTCGATCTAATTACACACACACATGATAAATTTATTCGATCTTTCCTTAGACACATAATTTAGTCGATCTTTGGTCTCTCCTGAAAGCATCCATATCCATTGTTCCTGTCACATGCTGGAATTATGTCACCACATTTCCACCTAAGCAAAAAATAGCCTACCTAAACTCTCTCCAAAAAAGGAGCAATCACTACCCCATGTTGTTTGGAACGCGAATATATTTAAATCGACTGCTACCCTCCCTGTAACTGGCCACTCAGCGCTCCGTGTGACCGCGTGCGATTAATGTTTAATTAGACAGGTTTACACCCGACAGATCAAACGCCCTTTGACCAAGAAGGTAAGACTTACGCGCGCGCGCACGCACACAAACAAACAAACAGCACACATACACACACACATACATGCACACACACACACACACACATGCACACACACACACACACATGCACACACACACACACACACATGCACACACACACACACACACTCATCCCTTCACCTTAATAGCTATATTCGTCTATTCGTCTATTTATTTTGATTGTTTTACTTCATATGTTATGCCGATAACATTTATGCAAAGGATAACTATCTGCTTCGTATGAACTGCCAAATATCGGCACCTTACTGTTGGACCCTTCAACCTGGTGTTGTGGTACAGCCATTCTTGAGTAGACATGCGAGCTTGGAGCAGAATCGACTGGCCCGCCACCTGTTGTCACGACCTGGACGAACCCACCAGGCCTAGAATACTTCATTTAAGTTAGCAATTCACTTTCGTCAACGTCTTCTTAAAACAGTCGCAATTTAAAGTGTCTTCAAACAGTCCCGATTAAAAGTGTCTTCAAACAGTCCCGATAAAAAGTGTCTTGACACAGTCCCGATAAAAAGTGTCTTGACACAGTCTCAATTAAAAAGTGTCTTCAAACAGTCCCGATTAAAAGTGTCTTCACACAGTCCCGATTAAAAGTGTCTTCAAACAGTCCCAATTAAAAGTGTCTTGACACAGTCCCGATTAAAAAAGTGTCTTCACACAGTCCCGATTAAAAGTGTACATTATTTTGCCCTCTAGTCCCTTACTAATGTTGGGTAATATACGAAAGTGACTGTCATTATTTCTAGTATCTTTCTTTGAAATATATTTTTATGATACTTAGATCTCTCGTGTTGGTGTGACTTAATTTCATGTTACATGTTTTTGGTCTGTCACAACAATTAGTTACCTTAATTGTAACTATCGGAGGAGTCGGGAGCTCTGAGCTATCGTTCTTGTCGGTCTTTCTGTAGTATCCTTCATTCCATAAAACACGGGTGGACCGCCAGAACGTGCGTTAATTGGGTGCGATCTACGGATACTGGGAGTCTGGAGGTATTAATTAACATCTTTCATCCCCATCTGCACCCCAACTAAACGTCAGTTTCACGGTAGCTTTTCTTGCTCTTCGTTGTTGCATTTAATGATTTATCTCTTCCTGCTTTCAGGAAAGCTTTTCTCGCGCGCTTGTGTGTTTGTGTGAGTGGTATAAAGCTTTTCTGGCGCACTTGTGTGTTTGTGTAAGTGGTGTAAACATTTTAAAGAAGTTGAAAGTTACTACTCTCTATCAACTGACAATGATAACTGCTCCACAACTTTAATAAATATTTAGTATAACATAATCAAAATATATAACATCCATTATTACATAGTAATAATTCGAATAGAGTAATATAATAAAACTACATTTGTAATCACTCAAGTTAGTTTATGTTAAATATGAAATTAAACACCAAGGTAAACAGTATTTAATTTATTTATTTATTTATTTAAACAGAGAATATCATAAAAATAACGAATGATGTAAATAAAATATTTTTTCTGGCTTTAAGAATTTTTCCAAAGATGTTATGGTGTAAGTATTTCTGTATCGTGAGACCGGAAGTTCACATTGATATAGTGTTACATAAAGGATACACTAATACTGCAAGTGTCAGGAAAAGTTCGTAACGTCAGACACTGAAGTCAATCAGTGCTATATGCGAGACATTGCGCTTCATTCTGTAGTGCAAGGTAACCAGTGTAGGATAGTGAAGTAGTGCAAGGTAACCAGTGTAGGATAGTGAAGTAGTGCAAGGTAACCAGTGTAGGATAGTGAAGTAGTGCAAGGTAACCTGTGTAGGATAGTGAAGTAGTGCAATGTAACCAGTGTAGGATAGTGAAGTAGTGCAATGTAACCTGTGTAGGATAGTGAAGTAGTGCAATGTAACCTGTGTAGGATAGTGAAGTAGTGCAATGTAACCTGTGTAGGATAGTGAAGTAGTGCAAGGTAACCTGTGTAGGATAGTGAAGTAGTGCAATGTAACCAGTGTAGTACAGTGAAGTAGTGCAAGGTAGCCAGTGTAGGAAGTGAAAGGACTAGTACAAGGTAGCCAGTATAGGAAGTGGAAGGAGTGTGTGTTGAATTCTAAGGGTCTCATAGAATGAATCAAGAAGCTGTTATTTGTTTGTTTGTTTTTTAATTTTCTGAGATCTCCGTAAGCGGCAGTGAAATTTTGGCCTGTAGTGTGGACAAGTTTATTAAGCCATCCAAAAAATACTGAGCGGATGTGGCAGTTGGGAGGGGGTACGTTCTGTGGCTAGATCAATTGAATGAATGGGATATACTTGAGTAAATGTGGGATTTTAAATGGGAGTACATTTATTAAAATGCTAAAGTAACACTCTTAATTATCATTTGGAATATTTGTACAAAATATACAGTAACAGTCTTAAGTATCATTGGGGACATTTGTACAAGAAGTACAGTAACAGTCTTAAGTATCATTGGGGACATTTGTACAAGAAGTACAGTAACAGTCTTAAGTATCATTGGGGACATTTGTACAAGAAGTACAGTAACAGTCTGAAAATCACTGAGGAAATTTCATTAGTGACAGTAATTGTAATCAGCTGCATTGTTTCATGCAATGAACACATTATTATCACTTGAAAGGCCAGTAGTCTACAACACATTGAATATTTTAGTCACGTGTTTAATAAGACCGAATAATTAACACTGGCTAGTAATTGGGCTCCTTAATACTGAATCCCAATTCTGACTGCAGATAAATTTTAAAAGACAATAAATAATAAAACACAAAACGCTACACAACCTGTAGAGATTTATTAGCATTTGTAGACAAAAATACATAACGGACTGCTTTAAGTGATATCTTATGAAGAAAGCAGCAAGCATTTAAGACAATGTCCATTCCGCTTTAAAAGAAGTTTGGAGTGTATAAATTTATTTTAAGTTGCCGAATATATAGGTCATGGCTCGAGACGATCATAACTTTACACTCCTCTGGTTGGAGTAAGGTCAGTGCTATGTTGTAGAGTGACGTAGAGAGTCGTGCAAATCGCATGTGCTTCGACGGTGCAGCAGTACAGCTTTGGTAAATAATTGTGTCAACTTTGTACAAAATAATAGAATCCTTTAAGTGTCAACTTTGTACAGAATAATAGAATCCTTATAAGTGTCAACTTTGTACAAAATAATAGAATCCTTTAAGTGTCAACTTTGTACAGAATAATAGAATCCTTATAAGTGCAGTTTTAAGTGCTGACTTTATACAAAGAAATATAATCTTTAACTCTAAGTACAACTTTAGCCCTAAGTATCGACTTTCTATGAAGAAATAGAATCTTTCTCCCTAAGTACAGCTTTAAGTGCAAACTGTGTTCACAGAAATAAATTTCAGCTTGAATGAAAGCATGTGATAAACGCACTTGACATGTGCCAATCATAACTTGGGAAAGAATGACTGCGGCCCTTTCAGTACTTCCGGTGGGAAAGCGTGACTGCACATCCTGTTGTGATGACTGCGAAAGCATCTCTTCCGGCACATTTGGTCGTATTCGCTCATGCTTGCGCAAGTGAACCAGATTGGCAATTAATCTCTTAGTCTGAAGGCTCAGTGTTATTCTGCTTTTGTACTTATGCTCTAGATTCTAGAATATTTTCAAATATACAAACTAATTTCCCAAAACAAATGATTCTTAGTTAGTTTTCTTTCAAACATGCACAGCAGCGCATGAAGAGATTAATTATTTTTAAGTCACGTAAATTTGTTCCATTACACGTATGTCCTGGCGACAGATGAGCTGGAGAAGATATTACTGTACTGAGGAGGTGAAGAAGATATTGACTGTACTGACAGAGCTGGAGAAGATATTGACTGTACTGACGAGCTGGAGAAGATATTGACTGTACTGACAGAGCTGGAGAATATATTGACTGTACTGACAGAGCTGGAGAAGATATTGACTGTACTGACAGAGCTGGAGAAGATATTGACTGTACTGACAGAGCTGGAGAAGGTATTGACTGTACTGACAGAGCTGGAGAAGATATTGACGAGCTGGAGAAAATATTGACTACTGACAGAGCTGGAGAAGATATTGACTGTACTGACAGAGCTGGAGAAGATATTGACTGTACTGACAGAGCTGGAGAAGGTATTGACTGTACTGACAGAGCTGGAGAAGATATTGACGAGCTGGAGAAAATATTGACTGTACTGACAGAGCTGGAGAAGATATTGACTGTACTGACAGAGCAAAGTCAAGAGGTATTGTTCATGTCAGCGTGCTGTATGTATTCCTTTTCATTATGGCTAAAAAAGAATACAGTGAAAGGATCATTATTATTATAAATCCCATTAACATGCTCTAAACATATGACATGGAATCATGCCAAGGACAGTAACTCTATCTATTTATAGAACTATAATTATTGTCTATCATGTTGAAATATACAATGCGTATGAAATAGCAGCAATGACATTGACACTAAGAGATCTATTTATAGAACTATAATTATTGTCTATCATGTTGAAATATACAATGCGTATGAAATAGCAGCAATGACATTGACACTAGAGACACATGAATAGAATCTCATTTATTGTCTATCAGGTTCTAAGCGTATGACATACAATCAATATTTGTCATCAGTCAATATTTACATTAAACGGAATAATCATAAATTATTAATCATATACCTACCATTGTTCAGCAGTCGCATTATAAGTATTACTATTCAAATTTGTCATTACAAAATATTCACATTTAATTATTAAACAGTTGTTTTCATTACTCAAAATTCACATTATAATTAATAATGAAATTATTGTCATTACCCAAGGTTTACATTTTAATTAATAACCAAATGTTTGTAATTTCCCCGTTTATCATATTAAATTTAACAATCAAGTGTTTGTTACTAATCTCATCAAATGTTTCTCATTACTCATTATTCTCCTTATAATTATAATTATAATCGATAATTATAATTATCAATTAAATGTCTGTCATTACACAATGTTCACGTTATAATTACTAATTTCATATTTGTGTTTCATTACTAGATCTTCACATTTAATTATTAACGAAAAGGCTTCCATGACGAGAGACAAAAATTTGCTTTTTATAAATCACAACGCACACAGCAGTGGTAAGTCCGGAGTATCACGTGTCAAAACATTTCATGAAAAAGCAGTGGCAAGTCCTGTGTATCACGTGTCAAAACATTCCATGAAAAAGCAGTGGCAAGTCCTGTGTATCACGTGTCAAAACATTCCATGAAAAAGCAGTGGCAAGTCCTGTGTATCACGTGTCAAAACATTCCATGAAATAGCAGTGGCAAGTCCTCAGTATCACGTGTCAAAACATTCCATGAAAAAGCAGTGGCAAGTCCTGTGTATCACGTGTCAAAACATTCCATGAAAAAGCAGTGGCAAGTCCTGTGTATCACGTGTCAAAACATTCCATGAAAAAGCAGTGGCAAGTCCTCAGTATCACGTGATTCTTTATCCACTGTATCACCCTATCGGACCGAATCCGTACAGTCTCGCCTGTCTCCAATCGTCTTCTGATAATTTACTGATGGCTTCCACGCCGGTCTGGCGGGGCGCCAAATTGATATCTTACTTTGATGTTTGGCAATGGCAGGCGGTTCTTTAGAGATGTCATATTCAGTCCCTTCGGATGGGTGTTTCGGATTCATTGAGAAGGCAATACTGTCCTGCCACCATGGGAATGTACTGAGCTCAAGCAAACATTAGGGTAATCTTGTGTGTGTGTGTTTGTATATTTATGCTGTTTTGTATTTATTATTTCTATGTACTTGTTTCGTTTCCAATTTATTTATATAGCATTTTATATTCACCTCCAATGCACACTGATATAAACTGTGAATCTTGCGTGAGCCTATATGTTCTATGCTTACTGAAGTAAATTACTCTTTATATTATACATATTTTATTTTATTGCTTACTGATATACATATTGTGTACATGTTGTGCTTATTGATATACATATTGTATACATTATATCAGCACACTGTAGTCATGTTCTGCGTTTACTGATATCAATTATGAAACTGTTTTTAATTCACTTATATAAATTATGCGTGCTGTACACATGTGTTGTGTTCAATGATATAAACATTACAAACTGTTTTAAATTTACTGATATAAATTATGCGTGCTGTACACATGTGCTGTGTTCAATGATATAAACATTACAAACTGTTTTAAATTTACTGATATAAATTATGCGTGCTGTACACATGTGCTGTGTTCAATGATATAAACATTATAAACTGTTTTTATGTTTAATGAAGTAAACGTTGCAAACCGTTTTTTTAGTCCTCTGATAATTATTTTTCTTAATGTATCGGTTATGTGCGTGAGTTTACAATGGGAGGGAGGCATGATTCGTTATAGTGAATTTTTAAAGATGGCTTGGTTTTTATTTAAAGATATTTAATTATGTATTTGTTTTATGTTTA
Source organism: Sinotaia quadrata (assembly GCA_028829895.1). Classification (NCBI taxonomy): domain Eukaryota; kingdom Metazoa; phylum Mollusca; class Gastropoda; order Architaenioglossa; family Viviparidae; genus Sinotaia; species Sinotaia quadrata. Next base: position 39,188,289 of record CM054177.1, on the reverse strand, counting down.
CTGTTTTACTTTATTAAAATATTCTATCAGAAAAATAGTTAACTTTCCAGTTATAAAATATAAAAATATAAAAATACTGCGAGCTGTCTACGTACGAGAAATCTTATGTAACTACTGTAGTTTGTTTTGGTGATATATCTAAGCTCTAAGTGTACTTGTTTGGCTGATATATCTAAGCTCTAAGTGTAGTTTGTTCGGGTGATATATCTAAGCTCTAAGTGTAGTTTGTTCGGGTGATATATCCAAGCTCTAAGTGTAGTTTGTTCGGGTGATATATCTAAGCTCTAAGTGTAGTTTGTTTAGGCGGTACATTCAAGCCCTAAGTGAAGATTATGTGGGCGATACATTCTCAAGGTCTAATTTTAGTTTATGGGCAATGTATTTAAGGTCTAAGTGTGATTTGTATGGGCGATACATTCTCAAGGTCTAAGTGTAATTTGTTTGGATTTCTTTGAAACGTTGCTGAAAATATCATATCACAAATAGAAAATAAGTCTTAAATTTATTCAGTTTCTTTTACTCTGTCTATTCACACTTTTTGTGTTCACGTTTCTTTGCCTATACTTATGCAGATGTTTCTTATCCGTGTTTCTATTGTTATCCTTGTAAAGAGATTGCCTGATCTTTTTTTATATTGCTTCTATTGCTATCTCTGATAGGCGGTTTAACAGATTAGCTACCCAACCCATAATTTATTTTAATTCCACCCGTACAGACCTTCTTAATTTGCAGACAGAGAAACTCGGTCAGACTTCAGAGACATTAACAGTTAATTAATTTATTTCTACCTGCCTCTGAGCATTACTGGTTCAGAACTCACTCCTTGCAAGTTTGAACACTTCTAGATAGTATAGAAATTATGGCATACACACACTCACCCTCAGCTCAGGGGTGGGGTCATTTCCAAAAACATGCTATTGAATTACTTTTAACACAATTAAAATTAAGCCCCCATCCCCTAAGCATGCACATCTCCTTCTTTGTCTAAATACAGAAGTGGAAGTGGAATTAACAATTAATAAAATGTATTCAACACAATGAAAGTTAAATAAGAAGCAATTGGTACACAAAACATAGTAGTCACAAATACAGGCTAATTGAGAAGTAGTGTTTATTCAACCAAAGTTAATGATTATGTCTAAAGAATCTGCTAATTAAATCTGGTTTGTTATTGAGTGAAAGCTCATAGACTCTTGAAATGTTTGTGACTAAGTATAGTTCATTATGCAGGATCCCAAATCACTTTCTTGAGAAGTGCAAATGTTACATGATTTTTTTATCTAACTCCTTCTAAGTTACTAATGATTGCAGATGCAAATAAGAGTAAGAAATTGATATATATTAGACTACTGGTTTCTGTGATATCTTCTATGGATATGTTTTAGTAATTCATTTGCATTGTGTCTTACTGTTCTTAGGGCTTTGTTGTTTTGTAGCCTACATGGTAGGGTTCTGCCTACATGTGACTTACTTTTGTCCAAGAAACATTTTATGTCTTCTAACAAGCATTGCTATTCTTCATTTTAATGGTTGGTTACTTCTTTAGTGTAATCGTCAACTGGATTTGACTGTTGTGACTTTGTGGAGTCTAACCCAGGGGAAGACTAATCCGGTATGGAGTCAAATTTTGTTTTCTACATCATAAATGGGATGAAAGTGGGTGTAGTTTGGAGGGAACAACTTTTCCCTCCCTCTGTAGTCCAGAGATGGGATTTAAAGCTGTCACCCATCCATATTTGTCGACACATAGGTAGCTTAACGTTTTGGGTCATTTTACCCTCCATGTATCCACGGACTATCGAGACACATTATTATTATTGACTGAATGGAGCTTGTATTCATACAAAAGTTAGAAGTGCTTTCCATTATTTGCGTTTAAAATGCTCAGCAGAAGTGTTAAACATCTTCTAAGACAGCTTAACATAGCAAAACAAATAACGAATGTATCTGCAATATAAAAGAAAGAACTATACTAACATAATGAAATTCATCAATAAAATGTATTTACAATGCTACAGTTTGAGTAAACTAAGACTGCGGATTTTGTTGAACAAATATGTCTATAAAACAAGTGTGTTGAGAGTCTTTTCAAAATGCCCAAGATCACTTATGTGTTACACCTCAAAATGCATGTATGTCCCACACATATACACCCTGACCAGCAAACGAACATTGACCTTATGACTGTTGAAAATGTATATTTGATCGATCATGAGTGCAAGCGTCTAGACAGGCATTGAAAACGTAAAGTATTTTGCCTGAAATTGTTTTACTGTCAAATGTAATAGATAAGCTATTAGTGCAATCGCTTAGTCTCAAATTGTTTTACTGTCAAATGTAATAGATAATCTATTAGTGCAATCGCTTTGTCTCAAAATTTTTACTGTCAAATGTAATAGATAAGCTATTAGTGCAATCGCTTTGTCTCAAACTGTTTTACTGTCAAATGTATTAGATCGACTACTGATGCAATCGCTTAGTCTCAAATTGTTTTACTGTCAAATGTATTAGATCAGCTACTGATGCAATCGCCAAGTCTGAAACTGTTTTGCAGAAATGCATTAGATCAGCTAATGACGAAAGTTTTGCCTATTGTTCAGTGGTCATATATATATATTGGGATGGAAGACAAAGGCGAGGAAAAGCAAAATATTCCTCTGTGTGTGTTCCGACGGTGGCTGAGTCCTTGAAGTCTTTGTTTTGCAAATTCTTGATGCTTCTTTACAGTCTTAATGCTTGGTGTGTGTATGTGTGTGTGTGTGTGTGTGTGTGTGTGTGTGTGTGTGTGTGTGTGTGTGTGTGTGCGTGCGCTTAACTAAACGTTCTCCTAGACCTAAACCTAGAGTTACAAATGGTGATGAACTTGGGCTTAACGTCCGAGTTCAACATCCGTTGATGTCGCTGACGATAGGGATACTCGACAATCAGAATAATACCATCCAAATGGACTTTTAATCTATTGTATACCTTGGCATTCCGGCACAGTTTGTTTAACAAATGCGCCGTAACTCTTGTAAGCACAGCCAATCAGTCGCCCAACCGCTCTGCCATCAAGAAAGTGATGCTAACAAAGACCAAATGTCCACGTCCTGTTGCTTACAGACTACTGATCACGGAGTGCGTCAATTTATTAAATCAACAACTCGTATGCACCGTCTGAAAATTATTTATAAATCAGAACGGCGACAAGACAATGTAGTAATGATAAGATTAAACAGTTTTTAATTTCAAATGTATTGTTGTTCACTGTCCATACCGATGATTGGCTTTCGTTTCTTTAGGTCAAAATATTTAATTTTTAAATATTATTTTCTTTGTTTAGTATTCTTTTTTTTGTTTTTGTTTTTCCTTTAATTTTTTTATTTATTTTGCTTTCGTTTGTTTTGCTTTGTTCATTTTGCTGATTTCATTTCATATTATTGTTTCGTTTATTTTGCTTTAGCATTGCGTTTTGTTTCGTTTAGTTCAATGTGCAAAGTTCTCTTTGGCTACATGTTTTACCTTTTTCATTTTCTATTTTTTCTTTATCTATTTTCGTTTTAGATATGTTTAATTGTTTAATGTTTGTTTGTTTTTATTTTGTTTCTTTTTCCTCAGTTTAATACTTTAGTGGAGTGGAAGACATTGAAGTAACTGATACTGTAATGAACTCTTATAACAGTGGGCCTCCTGTATTGCTTCTATACTGTAATGAACTCTTATAACAGTTCTCCTCTATTGCTTCCATATTGGTATGAACTCATAACTTCCACCTCATTTGTTGTATTTAGGTCTCACGTCATCTAACTTGCTTGTTGTTTTTAGGTTTCACGTATTTAACTCGTTTGCTTTCATTAGATTTCATGTCACGTAACTTGTGTATTTAGGATTCACATCATGTAACATTTTTCTTTATGTTTCACATCATGTAACTTGTATTTCGCTTTCACGTCATGTATCTTTTTTTCTTTATGTTTCACGTCATGTAACTTGTTATTTAGGTTTCATGTCATGTAACGTTGTATTTAGGTGTCATGTAACTTGTTATTTACGTTTCACGTCATGTAACATGTTATTTACGTGTCACGTCATGTAACTTGTTGTATTTAGGTTTCATGTCATGTAACTTGTTATTTACGTTTCACGTCATGTAACGTTGGATTTAGGTTTCATGTCATTTAACTTGTTGTATTTAGGTTTCACGTCATGTAACTTTTTTCTTTAGATTTCACGTTTGACATTGGTGACGGTACATTGTTGACTTTAGGAAACATTAGCAAAAGCTTCACTACGTCACGATTTTTTACTCTGTAAGTATCTACATATTCTATTTCTTATATATGTGTGTGTGTGTGTGTGTGTGTGTGTGTGTGTGTTACCGGCAATGTGTGAAAACCAGGTATTGTATAGAATGCCTAGGCAAAGTATACAATGACGGTCGTTTTCAGACAATGTGTGAAATATGTATGTTGTTACAAGTTTTCCTAGATATTGTATAAAATGCCTAGTCATTATAACGAATGGCACGTACTACTTAGGCAAAGTGTGGAATGCGCACATTGGAAAGGCCTTTATAAGAAAATGTTCTTGGTGGGAGAATTACTTGTTGCAACATGGAAAGCTAGAATGGCATTTTGAATTGAACTTATTTTTTTATTTTTTTACGCACTGGCATTACAAATTTGGGACTTGGTCTTGCACATACACCTCACACATCCTTGGCCGCTTCCTGTGGATTGAGCTATGGCAGCAGATCGAAGAATGTCTTCAACTGTGAGTAAGCCCTTTGGACAAACAGTGAATTGTGATCTTGCATAGAGTTGCTTCAAAATTCCTTCTGCCACTTCAAGTCGGTAAAAGCCATCTTCTGTTCATACAACTGCCAACAAGATGCACTGCGCCCCTTGTCCACGTCAGGGACAGGAACTCAAACAGTGTCCCCCAAAGATGCAGGAGGGAATTTCTTGTCAGAGTCCATTTTCATTTTTTGGCCTGTACTTCCAGATTCGATTTCGATTGTCTCTTACCTTCGACAGCATTCTGAATATTGAAGCAAACAATGCACAAAATGTTAGCCCCATAATCTTCCATTTCCTCATCTCCATCACCTTTACTAGCCTGCCCACATAGCATGAATGTTTCGGCCACACGTTTTGCACGTATGGGCACCACTGCTTTCCTTTAAGTAGACGCAACACGTGGCAGAGATGGAAGGTGTTCACTACCCATGTCTTCACCGCCACTTTGGTTTGCTTCATTGTGGATTGCATTCTCATCTGTATTTTGTGCAATAGCCTCCGCCTCTTCCATCAGATGGACTGTTTTTTCTAGCTGTATGGTTTGTACACTTTCTATTATTTTCTCCAGTTCTTCTACTGTCTGTACATCTTGTAAGATATCTTGTGGTAGGTATGGAAGAGGTTGTGAGACCCAATTTAGCTTCGCAGCCAGAGCTTCGTACGGTGTTCTCTGAATCCCAGAATGAAAGGCCCTGTTTTTCATCAGTTGAACAAACCGTATTCCCTCGTTCCAGCGGTCAGTATTATTATCTTGCATCCAAGCACACAGCATTTCGATATCTTGGTTAGCTCGTTCGACACTCTCCTGGCTTTGTGAGTGGCGCGGCTTCCCGTGGACAATCTTCAAAGTCGGCCAGTACTCCTTCAGGTCGCTCACCACTTTCTTTGCAAATTCCCTACCGTTGTCAGACTGTAAAATGGATGGTGCTCCAAGCAACGTAAATATGTCAAGCTACTTCGTCCGCTGTCTTTGATCTCAGGGCCCTGAGAACCACAAACGTGGTTAGAGGATCGTGGAACACCATTACAAACTTGTATTCTGTCAGGATGGGACTGAAAATCGATTAGATCCACCTGACAACGGGAATTAAATTCAGAGAAAACCATAGGCTTTACCACAAGGTCTTTTTTGACACCACCTTTTTGTTTTTTCTGGCTTGGCTCACAAAGGTGAATATACAGTTCAATATCATGAAGGGTAATGTTCTTGTACTTGGGTGAAATTGCTTTCAACATTCTGTCCCGTCCTCCATGGCCAATGGCCAAATGAGCGTCATGAAGTACGTCAAATAACTGAGTCGCTGACGTAAAACTGGATAGCACTGACGAGTTCTTTAACAGGATAAATCAACTTGCTCTTGTTCTCTACCACCATCACATCGTAGCGTTTCATCATCCAATAGTCCCGTGGTTTCTTCTTAGTAGTCGTTTTGGCATTTTTTTACATCGTTCACTAACTTTTCATAAGTGGCTTGCGTTAGAAAAACAGATTTTAGCAGCGTTGACTCGCACTTTAGATATTTCTTTGTAGAACCGTTCTCGCGTGTTAACAAGTCGTGACTTTTGCCCGGACACTACACTGACTTCTACCATCTTTACCCTGCACAATACAGGGCAGTCTTTGGACACTACACTCTCTTCTGCCATCTTTACCCAGCACAATACAGGGCAGTCTCTGGACACTACACTCTCTTCTGCCATCTTTACCCAGGGCACAATACAGGGCAGTCTCTGTGGCGACGACACACTAAGACTCAATCCTAGTCGCCACTACACTCTGCCGGATCGCCTTTTGGCATTCTATAGAATGCCTAGAAAATATATGAAAGTCCTAGGCGCCTCTACACTCTATTCTATAGAATGCCTAGGAAATGTATGAAAGTCCTAGGTGCCACTGCCTTCTCACAATCTATAGAATGCCTAGAAAATGTATGAAATATAAATTATTTCATACTTTGACATCCCGTTTTCGTCATTTTATTCATTGCCTAGGCATTCTATAGAATGTCGATTTTCACACATTGCCGACCTATATACATCTACTGACTTGTTTTGTCTGTAAATACCTTGACAATTTCTGTCTATAAATACACATTGACTTATTATTTGTCTGTAAATATCGTATCTCATAGTTATTAAACAAAAAATTGAAAAACGCCCACCGATGATTTTCAAATGTCAAACGAGTCGACGTGTACCGTGTGAGTGTGGCTGTTATGAAAGGGTGTGAGTGTGGCTATTATGAAAGGGTGTGAGTGTGGCTATTATGAAAGGGTGTGAGTGTGGCTTTTATGAAGGAGTGTGAGTGTGGCTTTTATGAAGGGGTGTGAGTGTGGCTTTTATGAAGGGGTGTGAGTGTGGCTATTATGAAAGGGTGTGAGTGTGGCTTTTATGAAGGGGTGTGAGTGTGGCTATTATGAAAGGGTGTGAGTGTGGCTTTTATGAAGGGGTGTGAGTGTGGCTTTTATGAAGAGGTGTGAGTGTGGCTATTATGAAAGGATGTGAGTGTGGCTATTATGAAAGGATGTGAGTGTGGCTTTTATGAAGGGGTGTGAGTGTGGCTTTTATGAAGGGGTGTGAGTGTGGCTATTATGAAAGGGTGTGAGTGTGGCTATTATGAAAGGGTGTGAGTGTGGCTTTTATGAAGGGGTGTGAGTGTGGCTTTTATGAAGGGGTGTGAGTGGCGCAAGTATACGCGGGGTATGAGTATATACCTACGTTCATTGTGAATGTTCTACGAGTTTGTTTGTGTGTGTGTGTAAGTGTGTGTGTGTGTGTGTATGTATTTGAAATAGATCGTTTCTTTGTAGCGAATTCAGTTTCAAGGTAATAAAGTATCTCGTATCTACTGGTTTATCATATGTGTGTGCATTTGCGTGCGTGCGTGCGTGTGTGTGTGTGTGAGAGAGAGAAAAAAATAAATCGCTTGTTTGTAAGAATTCACATTCAGGTTAATGAAGTTTTTCTCTTGTCTGTGCATGTCACATTAGTTCTTTGATCGTGATCAGCCAAGCTTGCGATGCAAACTGACATGTTAGCACCAAGCCTGGGTCCCAGCTCTGATCTCGTACTGGCAGTAGTGCCCCCTGGCAGAACAGCAAATGGCTGGCTATCTTGTTGTCAAGTAAGATCAAAAGCCGGTCGCGTTCTGCTAATAGCGGGGATTGTGGTTTGTCTGGATGTGAGATGCCGTGTTCTGACCGTATTTACAAAATCTCTGTTGTGACTGGATTTGTCTTAAATTTACACTGCCTGCAAACTGTGATTATGTTTTAAACCAAATTTCTCTTTGATATATGCCCTGCCTGTAAATTGCTACTGTGTTCTGAGTCCAACTGCTCAAAGACTCACTTTTATGTTAACCTTTCCCACAAATTGTGATTGTGTTCTGAGTTCAACTGCTCCAAAATATCTTTATTATTTACCCTTCCGACAAGCTGTGACTGTGTTCTAAATCCAATTGCTCCAAAATATCTTTATGTTTACCCTTCCGACAAGCTGTGACTGTGTTCTAAGTCCAATTGCTCCAACACTTTTATTTTTAACTTGCCGACAAATCGTATGTGTTTGGAGTCCACTGATGAAAAAATCACTATATTTCCACATCTGATGTTGTTTTTAATCAAACTCTCAGGCCGACAAACTAACACCCTACTACCTCTCACGATGTCAAGTGTGGTTGTCAATGACGCTCGGAAAGTACGGCTATAAACAACAAGAGCACTTCGTCTTGCCTGTTAATGTTTCAGTTGGTTTGTTATTGTTATGTGTTTATTTTCTTCCTTTTGCGTTTTCATCTGTTACTACGAGACCTGTAAAAGTCAGAAGTGAACAGTTGCAATTGTATCCGACGGATGTCAAACAGTAAGCATCACTGACACGGTTTTCATCAGTTCCATATTTTATGACTTAAATGACAGACACGGTTTTTACCAGTTCCATTTCTTATGACTTGACTGACACAATATACGATTGTCACCAGTTCCATTTCTTATGACTTGACAGACAAATAAGTTTTTCACCAGTTCTTATTTTATGACTTGACTGACAAATACAGTTTCCACCAGTCCTATTTCTTATGACTTGACTGACATAATATGCAATATTTTATCAGCTCCATTTCTTATGACTTGACTGACATAATATGCAATATTTTATCAGCTCCATTTCTTATGACTTGACTGACAAATACGTTTTTCACCAGTTCCATTTCTTATCTTGCCAATAATCGGTTTTCACCACTTCATTTCTTTTGACTTGACTGACATCGCTGACAGAGCTTTCACCAAATCCATGTTTAATATCATAACGACAAGTGCTGAAGTGTGACTTGACTGGACCTCACTGATATTTTCAGTTTTTTCACTAAATATATTTCTTATGTTATAATAACAGGTCTTGAAGTGTGACGTGACTGGACATCGCTGAATTTTCAGTTTTTTTTTCACTAAATATATTTCCTATGCCATAATGACCGGTTTTGAAGTGTGCCTTGACTGGACCTCGCTGACACATCCGGTTTTCACCAAAATCCTTCTCTTATGTTACGTCAACAAATAATGAAGCGTGATTGACTGATTTCTTAATGATGCGTGTTGAGTTTACACACTGAACCCTTCAATCCCTACCCCTTCTAGGTTTATATTGCATCATCTAGATGTTATCACTTTGCTCTGAAACAACAAGTCAACACACCTATTTTAGGATTATGTCTATATTTATCATCATCATCTTCATCATCATCATCACTATTGTTTTGTTATTGTTATTATTAATATTATTCAATAGTTTTCCACTACACGCACATGAGTCTCAAGGGGAAGCAATCTTTGTTATTTTGTTTAGTTTTGTATTTTTACAGATAATTAAAGATATTTTGTATCCGTAAAGTGTTTCTAATGCAATTTACAGTTTTTGCAATACATCAAGCCAGCTTGCAGAAGAAACAAGAGAAAATGAAACATGATTCCAGAGCTGTCACTTGGGCGTAGTGTCGGAGACGAAAGTCTTGGAAGTGGAAAAATGTTGTATTTACTTAATCATCGTAGTCCAGAAGCATTGTTTTGTAAGAAAATAGTGAAGGGGGTTGAAATCAGTTTATCTTGTAAAGCTGTCCAAAGACACGTTGTGTTGAAGTTTTAATCGCGAGCAAATGTAAATTAGTAGTGTGTGTGTGTGTGTGTGTGTGAGCGTGCGTGCGTGTATACGCAAATACTAACCTAGCGAAATGTGGGCATTATATGATAATTATATAATTTATCTTATTCTGCATTCTTTGATCAGCTTAACGATTCTTCTTCTTTTAATGAACAGTACGTGGCAACCATAGGAATTTATCTTTTGAGTTTCCAGCAATTTACATATTGACATGAATGGCACATACAAGATTCTGAGTTTGAGTTTCCAGCAATTTACATATTGACATGAATGGCACATACAAGATTCTGAGTTTGAGTTTCCAGGAATTTACATATAGACATGAATGACACATACAAGATTCTGAGTTTGAGTTTCCAGGAATTTACATATAGACATGAATGACACATGCAAGATTATGAGTTTGAGTTTCCAGAAATTTACAAAAAGACATAAAGGGTAATATGGGAGGGCTTGGTATAAGAATGTGTAATTCTCTGGAGAATTCATGAGACATGGAGAATGTTTGTGAGTGTAAATAATCCTGAAGAAATTCAGTCTATTGGTGTAATAAATAAAATCTAATTACAACATAGTTTAGGGTTCATTAAAATGTTTAATGCTATGGCCAACTGTTGTATTGTGTTGTAAAATGTAATATGGGGTAGAAATGTTTTTCTACGATATGTAAAATTTGCAAAATTAAGAATTATACTTTGGAAATGTTTTGAACATGCCAACAAATCAAAAAGCACTTGGGAATCTTTTCATTTTGATAAATCTTCATAAAGCACAGTCAAGCGATCTGTGTTTTAATAGAGATAATAAATCGCATTGGAACACTCTCTAATAATAAATATAGTAATCACACTAAAACGTTTTGTATAGTAATACATATAAGTCACAATTAAACGTTTGTGTTGTAATATATATGTCACAATTAAACGTTTGTATAGTAATATATTTAAGTCACACTAAAACATTATGATGTTCCTAGACAACATAAATCACTGGAAATTCTGAAATATCTATTACTCCCGAGAGTATCACAGTATCCCGTTTTGCCACGCCCCTGTACAAGGAAAATTCTCTTCGCTGACGTATTAAAGTGATGGCGGTTTAATTTAAAATATTCTACTGTAAAATGTGTGTATTATAATGAGTGTATATCTCTAGTTCATTCCTGCCTCTTCATTTACAATGTTCTACTGTAAAATGTGTGTATTATAATGAGTGTATATCTCTAGTTCATTCCTGCCTCTTCATTTACAATGTTCTACTGTAAAATGTGTGTATTATAATGAGTGTATATCTCTAGTTCATTCCTGCCTCTTCATTTACAATGTTCTACTGTAAAATATGTGTATTATAATGAGTGTATCTCTACTTCATTCCTGCCACTTTCAGCGCCTTTTAAAGGAAGGTGGAGCTGCACAACACTTTACTAATCTACATACTTGCATGTTTATATTAAACCTTCACAAGGTCTCAATCCGGGTGACGTGTTTTACAGATCCAGCCATAGGAAAGGCTTAGTTACCACATCTTGCCTTAAAACAGATTAAAGAAAAGTATTCTGTCTAAGCCTCCACTGTCTGATTCATGCAAAGTAGTCCCTAACTAATAATAGCATCTATCTTCCTTATTCATCCATCCTCTCTGATGACCTGTCGGAATCATGCAAAGTAGTCCCAGACGTTTGAAGCACCAAACTGTCTGATTGCTTCGTACACACACACACACACACACACACACACACACACACACACACACACACACACACACACACACACACACACACACACACACACACACACACACACACACACACACACACACACACACACACACATATATATATATATGCACACAAACATACACACACACACACATATGTATGTGTGTGATAACTTATAGAATATATTTACATTATTCTAATCAGTCTAGATGAGTAGTATCATCAATATTTTCCGAAATAAAGTGCTCTATTAGGAATTCCTGATTTGCAGACCTCATTAATTATTGTCTATATGAAGTGTCTACTTAGTAGGGATTTCAATGATGAAATCCCTAATCATGTTTGTTTTATTATCTTTCAACCATTCCAAGCATTTCAAAAGGACACATAACGTTTATTAGTTTGCTATTTTTTTTAATGAAACAAAGTACAATGCAAGTATGTGTAAATTTCCAGCAATATTACTGGAAAGTCCTGCAAGGTCGGCTTCCTTCATCGACTGTTTGCTTGACAGTTCAGAATTGTAGTTATTTGTTCAATTGTTCGGGAAAGTAAATACTGCACTGCGCGTGACAATTCTGTTTGTAATATTTTTTTTAATTGTTCAGGAAAGTAAATACTGCACTATGCGTGAATGTTTGTCTTAAGACAAGAAGCTTTCTATCTCACATTATGTGTCCGGGGGAAAAACTATTTCTACAGTAAAACTTTGACTATAATATTTTTTCCATCATATGTTAAGGGTCTGTAAAGTAAAATTTTCTATAATAACAAATTCACTGTAATATCTTATTTTCTTCCAGATCAAACTTCACTGTCATCTGAAGACTAATGAAATTTAAACTTGAATTTTAATCTTTTTCTCCCATTTCCTTCAAATTCCCAGCAGATTGTACCTTCGCCCACACCCACAAGAGCTCGTGTAATCCGTTTGCTGACATGGGTGGAAGGAATTCCCAAACTTTTGTAATTGAAAGACGACACTCTGGATTTGTCTTCTCTAGAGCTCAACACCAGGTCGGATATTGTCCCAGATAAGGGACATATATTCACAACAAGCTAAGGCGGAGGTCGCTTTTATTCCATTTCACAAGAAATTAATGAAAATGTGTATGCGTTCTTTTTTTTAATTCCTTCTTCTCATACAATGCATACTATCTTTCTGTCCGTCTGTCTGTCTATCTATCTAACTATCCATCTTTATAGATACAAATATATATGTGTTTATATAAAAGTACAGTGTATGTTCGTCTCAATGTATAAATCCTCTTTCCCGTATTTGACAGACTGTATATACATTAAACCCAGCAAGTCGATTATAAGACAGACTGCTAATACATTAAGCCCAGCAGGTCGATTATAAGAGATTGTAATACATTAAACCCAGTAAGTCGATTATAAGAGATTGTAATACATACATTAAACCCAGCAAGTCGACTATGAGAGATTGTATATACATACATTAAACGCAGCAAGACGACTATGAAAGATTTATACATACATTAAACTCAGCAAGTCGACTTTGAGAGATTGTATATACACACACTAAACCCATTAAGTCCATTATAAGACAGACTGTAAATTATTAAGCCCAGCAAGTCAACTATAAGAAAGGTAGAAATATTTGTTCTATGAATGGATTAAGAATTCTATTAATTAAAAGCCTCTATTTGCAAATTAACATCTACATTTTGTTAAATGTAATAGCATTTTTATACTATTTTTTTTAAATGATCTTTTCGGATTTCCATTTTTACAGTTCTTATATTGACAATAATGGTGAGAGTGAGAGACACTTCGTGTGCACACTTGAAATGGATTTCAGGAATTCCCTATCTAGTGAGACTAGTATAAACATGTTTAAGGACATGTTTCATGTCTGACTTCGTCCTTTGTACGGACATGTTTCATGTCTGCCCTCGTCCTTTGTACGGACATGTTTCATGTCCGACTTCGTCCTTTGTACGGACATGTTTCATGTCTGCCTTCGTCCTTTGTACGGACATGTTTCATGTCTGACTTCGTCCTTTGTACGGACATGTTTCATGTCTGCCTTCGTCCTTTGTACAGACATGTTTCATGTCTGCCTTGGTCTTGTGTACCGACCTATTTCTTGTGCATTTGAGACCTGCATATGGACTTCTTTCTGTTTGTTATTTTTCTGCCCTGACATGGGTCCTCAGTACCTTAGTCTCGTGTACAGATGTTTATCCTGTGTGTCTTTGTTCTGTGTACAGATCTATATCCTGTGTGTGTGTGTGTGTGTGTGTGTGTGTGTGTGTGTGTGTGCGTGCGTGCGTGCGTGGGTGGGTGTATTCACTTATATTTGTTGGCTTGTTGCATTTATGAACGTTCTGCTTGCTTTTACCTCCCTTATCCTTGCCCTGTGCTCCCTCATGTTTCCTTCATATACTTTAACCTTGACCCCTTGGTTATGACAATTCAAGTAAGTATTGAGAAAGAAATTCAGGAATGAGGTGCTTGTAGATTTAGATAGTTCCATTCGGCAGCCAATAGCAGTCGGTCGAGTTACGATGAGACTGGACGCATGATCAATGTTGGTGCCCGTGTATGAATCACGTGACCTGTTCTTTCGAGTGCTGCTTGTGTTAAAAACCAATCAGTGCTCGTGTTTTAGGGTCATATACCACGCGACACGTTCGCTACAACCCCGACAAGCTCAAACAGCGCATGGTCAAACATGGGAAATTACTTTTTCATTAGTCGCGTGATGGGAAGAGAAAAACGATTTTTATTTTTAAAAGACTAAATGAGCTTTGAAAAGAAGAACATAATATATCAGTCAAAGCCAGGAATTCTTTTAACCATAAAAAATTCTATTAAACAAATAGTACGGTGTCTAAATCAAGCTCTTGTAACTTAGAAGAGAAACAAAGTGGAGGATAGGAAATTGCTAAGAAAAGAAAATGCAGTTTAGAGATATGTTCATAAAAGTATGGCCGTGCAATTTAGAGACCTGTTCCTAATGGAAATAAAAGTGTAAATGCAGTGTCATTTGGAGATATAATGTTTTGAATAATGCACTATATTTTGTAATTTTGTTTTTAATGATTTAGATAATGTTTTGTTGTTTTCAATTTCGCTTGGAATAATTTGAATAATTTTCTTATTTATAATAAAATCTATTTGTTCAGGTGGAGATGCTTGATATTTACCTCCCCTCGTAATGAAGGCAATTATTTTAATAATTAATCGTCATAATTATTTTATAAATAAATCGTCACAAATTACTTTATAATTAAATCATTACATTTAGTTTTTAATTAAATCGTCATATATTCACAGTAAAACTCATGATGCTAATTCATGAAAGGAGTTGTATTATTCTCCAGTCACGTGATGGTGATGATATTATGACAAGACCAACTTTAGTAAGCATACATCGCTTTTTATGACAAGATTAACTTTAGAAGTAAAGTTTTCTGTCGTTACTGTTACACCAGACTAACAATACAAGTTAAGTTTTCGTGTTAGACAAACTAACTTTAGAAATGACTTGTTCGTGTTAGACCCAGAGTTATGTTAGAAGTGAAGTTATTTCTCGTTATTATTATTCTTCTCTGTATGAATTGTAGCAGTTCTTCATAACATACATATCGATAAAGGTTTTTTTTAAAAGGAAATAATAAGTTTTAACAATAATTACTATTAAAATAAATAATTATGATAAAAAGGCCAAAATTTTACAGTGACGTCAAGGTAGATGTTGCGAGAAATATCTTCCCGTACAGCACGCCACCGTGCGAAGACAGATTAATTAGATAGAGTTGTCTCCTCATGGCGTGCGGCCGACTTCAGTGACACTTTGCAGGAACAGACCTGAAGCGCCATATCCGGTGTGATGTTGCATTCTTCGCTGAATTTTATTTTTTCGAGGGGTAGGGTTCTGAAAAGATGGTGCTTTTATAAAAGAGGATTATGTTTTATAATTTTTTTTTGGGCGGTGGGTGGTAGCATGGATCTTTGGGTAGTGATGACTGAGCTTTTTGTGTATGTAGGTACGTGATTGAAGTTTGAATTTTTGTCTGTTTGAGATTTCTAAGAATAGAGTTAGAATGAAATTTTTTTTTTAAGTCTTCAGGAACGTCTTCCACAATAATTCAACACTTTAGGACATAATTATAAAACAGTCAAGAAATATGCCATGCAATAAAAGCTCAATATGAAGTACATAATAATTTAGCCATGTATGTTATGAGGTCGTAACTAGATACATCGGTAAACTGTACATAACACAAGCAAACATATTAATAATATATATGACATAAAGCGAGGAAAACGCATAGCCATTAATGATCGAACAACCTAAAAATTAGTGGTCACAATCAATAATGATTTTGGGGGGAGAACCACAAAGAAAGATATTAGATATAATTATAGAATGAACAGAATTTATCTTGTAATGGTCCAAAAATCTGTTTGCATGAAATTATATCAGCATAGGAAAGGTTCTTTTCATGAAGAAAGTTGAAAATTTCTTGTTGCAGGTCTCACACACGAGAAAGCATGGCTCCAAGACTTAGCCAGCGGACTTCACAAAAGTAGAGCAGGTCACCATAGTGCACATTCACTTCATCCATCAGTATCTGAAATTGACGATGTTTGAGACTGTGGGAAAGTATGGAATTTACAACCTTCACCACAACTGACATTACCTCAATGAGGTTTGCAGACTTGGCACATAAGGATTCTTGGTGAATGATGCAGTGCAATTTAAGGATAGTCTGGTTGTGTCCAAGGGCCTTACAGTGGTGAACGAGCAAAGAAGCTGCGCCCTTATTCTCTCCAATCATTGCCAGTGTACCATCAGTCGTTACACATACACGACGGGACAGATCAAGGGAGTGATGTTCCACACACTGAATTAAGGCATTGAAGTTGTCTTGCCCGGTGGTGGTGTCATGTAGTGGAACAATCTGAAGGAACTCTTCATGCACTTTGAGGGCAGCAGTGACACCTCGTATGAAAATAGCTAGTTGGACTGTATCTTTCATGTCAGTGCTCTCATCAAGAGCAAGAGAGTAGGTGTCAAAGGTTGAGCAATCACTCTTCACCGAGTTTTGCACATTGTCTGACGTCTCCTCAATGCGATGACGAATAGTACGGGGTGACAGACTCATATTCTCCAAGACAGAACGTTGCTCTGGACAGACAGAATTCACCACAGTCATGAGACATTCCTTGATAAAATCTCCATCAGAAAATGGCTTCATTCTTTGAGCAAGGAGTAGTGAAGCTTCATAACTGGTGCATGTCACTTTTTCATGCACAGATGTTTGCTTATGAAACATCAAACTGCTTTTCTCTATATTGGCTGTGAGTTTAGCAATAGTATTCTTTTTCTCAGAGGCAGACATTAAAGTGAATTTCGAAGTTCGGTGTACTCTTTCCCAGTGGCGGCACACATTAAACTCTTTGAAGACAGCAATAGTTTTCA
Source organism: Sinotaia quadrata (assembly GCA_028829895.1). Classification (NCBI taxonomy): domain Eukaryota; kingdom Metazoa; phylum Mollusca; class Gastropoda; order Architaenioglossa; family Viviparidae; genus Sinotaia; species Sinotaia quadrata. Next base: position 39,171,179 of record CM054177.1, on the reverse strand, counting down.
AACAGGTCAGACACTTTTCCATTTCTTCTCTTTCATGTTCCTTTTTTATTTCTAGTTCTTCTCTTTCACGTTTGTCTTTTCTTTCTAGTTCTTTCAATTTTATTTCTAGCTCTTACCTTTTATCTGCATAGCTTATAATAGCTGTAAGAGCGGGAGTGTGTTGTGTCACAGGTTGTGCTTTTGTCTGCAGATCAGCACTTTATCATCAAGGACGAGCGTTTGGTGAGCTCTGTGCTGTGACGACAACACCTGAACTAAGCAGATCACAGTCCAATGGACCTACATTATAAAACCCACCAGAATCCTAGACAATAACATCAGACGCAATACTAGGCTAAACTGGCTATATGACAAACAGCTTCCAAAACTTCTATAGCCTCCAGAAGCTTCAACAAGATAATATCCTCTTTTAGTAAAAGACTCACATAGTTCTGATTATAATTATGAATTTCCCATTGTCTTCCATATTGTTTATAACGTGATGTAATCGACAGCTCTGTTTTTATTTCCTTTTCATGTGTTCACACTTAGACCACTCATGTTCACATGGTTCACTTACATGTTAAATGTTGTTAGTCAGTCACTTTAACATTCCTTGTTGTTTATCAGGGACTCAGAGCTTTATTCTAGTCTGTCATTTTAACATCACTTGTTGTATATCACGGCTAAGAGCTTTATTCTAGTCTGTCATTTTAACATCACTTGTTGTATATCAGGGCTAAGAGCTTTATTCTAGTCTGTCATTTTAACATCACTTGTTGTATATCAGGGTTAAGAGCTTTATTCTAGTCTGTCATTTTAACATTACTTGTTGTATATCATGGACTCAGAGCTTTATATAGTCTATCATTTTTCTGTTCTATACAAAGAAGGAAGATACGCAGGATAGAACAAAAGAATGTGTTCATGTGTTTTAGTGGAGTGACAGTTATTGTTAATAAATGTAAACAATATGTACATAATCCATGTGTTTTGATGGAGTTCACTGTGTGGCTGATTTCGAGACAAGGATGAGCCCAGAAACACGAAACAGGACTAAAATGGACTTTGTTTCCAACACCGGGATGGTAACAAAGGATTAACTCTCTGCAAGTAGACGTCAGATGGACAACTAAATATAGTCTCCCCTGTGACACTTCACCCCACCACCCGCCCATCAATAAGTGACAAAGTGTGACTTTGATGTAGCGGTTATGAATGTGGAAGGATCCGACAAAAGTTTTCTTGTGGATTAGAGACAGCTTTTAAAAGCAATGAAATCTGGACTCACTTATGTATGACTGAAATTGTCTTTATGTAATCACAAAATCTGGGCTCAATTATGTATAATTGTGAAATTGTCTGATATTGTTATTAGATATAATATTCGTGTGATTCTTTGGTGATAAAGGCATGTGTTAGTCTAATTGACTTTATGTAATCACAAAATGAGTGAATCTGAGAGACAGAAAGAGAGAGAGAGAGAGACAAATGGATAAAATATTGTAGAAGGATGTTTATACTGTATTCGAAACATTCCTGTTATCACATGGTAAGGGCAAGGATGCTGCCTGAGTCTTCCAGAAAATTTGAAGCATTTGGTTGAAACCTTAGCTGTGTATGCATTGAATAAACCAAGATTCCTGGAACTCCAAGGAATTACAGAGGACTTGATCACTCTCTAATAGCAGTACGTCAAGTCTGTGCAGTAATCCCTGGCAATTTCTTCACATAATCTTTCCGTTCAAAGGTGATGCTTCCAGACTCTCACATTAGTACAGGTATGAAGTCTATTTTCACATCATAGTAGTAGTAGTAGTAGCAGTATTACAGTAGTAGATGTAGTAGTAATGTTGGTCCTGTAATGTAGTTGTAAAGGTAGATGTAGTAGTAATGTTGGTCCTGTAATGTAGTTGTAAAGGTAGACAAAGTATCGTATATTTATAGTTTATTATAATCAGAACTGCAAGTTGTGCAAACATAGTTCTAGAAGTGACTTCTAGTCAGCGTGTGAGGCCTTAAATCTAGAACTATGTACATGTATGTGTGTGTGTGTGTGTGTGTGAGAGAGAGAGAGAGAGAGAGAGAGAGAGAGAGAGAGAGAGAGAGAGTCCTAGCCAAGGTGAAGTATATTAAATACTACAATAATATGTAAATGATGCCGAGGCCCGAAATCATCAATGTTCTACTAGAAAGAATACAACGGCGTGAAACTGAAAAGCACTGTTTCCATACATGTCCAGCTTAATTGCAGCATTAGTAAAATAATCTGCAACTCAAATTCTTAAAAAAAATTTAAAAACGGCCACTTTGAGACAACAGCACTTCCATGTCGTTAGTGCGTTCCACATCATTAGCGCTAACCCGCTGTGTGATTTAGAATTACTGCTGGAAGTGTCGAAAGCCACTTGACCTAGAAAGTGGTGGATAGCGTGTTTCGTTCCTGTAATGATGTGCAGATGGAGAGCAGTTTGTCATCTTGAAAGTGAGAAGTTCCAGTTGTCTCTTCCAGACTGACGTTTGGTGGAACCAAACCCTAGCTCTACGATCTGCTAATCAACGTTCAGACGAAAGTGGAAAAGTCAAGTCTGCAAGTAGTGTTGAAATCTTTCTTTAAAAAAAGTCAAGTCTGCAAGTTGTGTTGAAATCTTTCTAAAAAAAGTCAAGTCTGCAAGTTGTGTTGAAATCTTTATTAAAAACGTCAAGTCTGCAAGTTGTGTTGAATTCTTTATAAAAAACGTCAAGTCTGCAAGTTGTGTTGAAATCTTTCTAATTTATATATGCACTTCTTGTAGACTGTGATGGTACTCACTCGTGACTTCTGTTTATGTCAGAGATCTTCTGATTAATTCGTTTTGTCACAGTTCCCATGGTACAAGAATGATACAGATGAGATAAAAACTCAATTTTCTTCAGCTTCTGATACATTGGCACGAGTTTAAAACAGATTGCATCCTGACATTTGCTCAGAATCCACATAGGTTTGTTCCTGACGATATTGCTTGATGGCGCAGCTCGGTCTCCAGCCAAAGTCTACACGCCTGGCAGTTTGTTCATTCAGCGATTAAAGCCATAAAGAATGAAATAAATGGAACTAATGTGCAAATCGATTGGCTTAACCGTTAAGCGCAATGGCGAGAGAAATCTTTTTCATCTGATTGCGATTTTATTAGTGAACACGAGACATTTGTAACTCTCTCGTGCAAGTCATTTTTTTTAAAACCGGATTTGAAGTCATTCTTTAACTAATGTTATAAAATAAGAAAAAGTAAAGGAAGTAATCTAGATAGATAGATAGATAGATAGATAGATAGATAGATAGATAGATAGATAGATAGATAGATAGATAGATAGATAGATAGATAGATAGATAGATAGATAGATAGATAGATAGATAGATAGATAGATAGATAGATAGATAGATAGATAGATAGATAGATAGATAGCATTACTTCATGTGATTAGAGCGTTTGTCTGGGTAAGTGTGATTTAAACAGTAGCCTTACCATGTAATCAATGAGTGTGGGTAAGATAGCAGATATTAATTCATATAAACAGTTTATGCAACATGTTATGTATGTGTAAGATAGTAGCCTGTTCGTGACTACGTACAGAGTATGTAGATAGCATTCGTGACTTCGAGTAAAAAGTGTGTATAATTAATTGTAACTGCAACATTATGATTATTGTGTAGAACGTCTTCTGAATAATCGATATTAATAAGATATTAAACTTGACTTTCTAAACAGTGTTGATAGGATGTTTGACTTTGTGTAAATAGTGTTGAATGGAAGTTAGGCATGACTTCGTAAAACAGTGTTGAATGGATGTTAGGCATGATTTCGTAAAACAGTGTTGAATGGAAGTTAGGCATGACTTCGTAAAACAGTGTTGAATGGAAGTTAGGCATGACTTCGTAAAACAGTGTTGAATGGATGTTAGGCATGGTTTCGTAAAACAGTGTTGATAGGATGTTAGGCATGACTTCGTAAAACAGTGTTGCTAGGATGTTAGGCATGAGTGTCATATGATGGGAAATGTTCCCATATATTTTATATAAATTTTCATAACGTGCAATTTTCTTTGAAACGCTAGTTGTAATTCGTATGACATTGATATTGCATAATGCTTGTTTTGGAAGTGAGGTCCCGAACGAATGAGAGTTGTGCATGGTGGCAGATTTACTGACTGGTGTTTGGTACTGGTGTCAATTAGGTGAGCAAGTGTTCGTTTAAAATGGCACGACCATAGCCAATAAACGTGGCAAATGATTAATGTGTGTGTGTGTGTGTGTGTGTGTGTGTGTGTGTGTGTGTGTGTGTGTGTGTGTGTGTGTGTGTGTGTGTGTGTGTGTGTGTGTTTGGGTATACAATGGGGAATGTTGCTACCGGGTGGTTGGAAGGTGTAAAGAAAATGATAATAGTATTAGCTCTAGGTAATTGGCTGGATCGGAGGTGTGTCTAGCAGAGACAGGTGTGATTCCAAGGAAAATAAAAGTGAAAGAAAATTTACCAATCATCTCTTGGGGTAAGTGTTTTGAGACTGGGTTATTCCTTATTGGGGGTTGTACATGGAGCAGTAAAGCCTGGCTGGATAAGGTTTTGTATTGTGTGAATGGTTAGGTTTTATTAGGATCCAATGTTTTGTTTGAGCATGTTAACCTTTATTTCTTTTAGAGTCCTATGCCAAACATAATGATTATTAATGGAGTAATTGACTGGGCTCTGCAATTGCTTGTGTTTCAGGGTGGTGGTGGTTGTTTCATCTTAATCTTTATCTTTGATTTCAATGTGGGATTTGGAATCTGTTCCTGATGTGATGTCATGTCCTATTGCAGTCTACCAGTGTTATACGTCACTCCAGAGCATTGAGATAAGTAGTGATCTGCGAAGTGACTACAGTGTAGCATGAACTTGTTCTGTGTGGCATTGTGATGAAAACTAGGACATAATGTATAGTACTTATTTTTCTAAATATTGTTAACTTTTCTTTTATTAAAATTTTTGTTATTAACATTCAATCTCGCATATTTGTTGGTGAAATGTAATTTCATTCGTTTGTTATCGTAGTCTGAAGTTATAATCTAATGATTACGTCTTGTTCTCTGTTTATAATTGTTGTACATCCATTTCATAAAATCGATTCTCAGCTTATAACTGAGTGGGGGCCGGGAGCCCACCTGGCGGCGTACTAGTATTTCGGCGTAACATATATAACAAAGTGACCCATACTCTGCATCAGCACTTGTAGATGTCTTGTATCACAACTAATTACCAATATTTGATATAATTCATTACTACAAAGTCACCCCAGAGTACAGCGGCGACAATGATTTGTAAAAGTGGTTATAGGATGTTAGGCATGATTTTGTAAAACAGTGTTGATATGATGTTAGGCATGATTTTGTAAAATTGTGTTGATAGGATGTTAGGCATGATTTTGTAAAATAGTTTTGATATGATGTTAGGCATGATTTTGTAAAATAGTTTTGATATGATGTTAGGCATGATTTTGTAAAATAGTTTTGATATGATGTTAGGCATGATTTCCAGGACAAGTGAGTGAGAATTTGAGCTGAATCCGTATTACAGCCCGTCGAACGACGAGGTTTGCCAGAGGTCACAGAGGTAAGCATGTGTCAGTGGACTACAACAACATGTGCTTTATACAAGCTAAGTCCCAAAGACTATAGAAATAGATTCTCCATGGTGTGAATAACAAAATGACATTCTGGGTTGCATGTTAATATTCTATATTCCTGGAAACTAATTTGTTTATTTCTCATTTCAAATTTAATTTTATTGTTAAATTTCCTAAACTGTTATCTCTCTATGTTATTACATAAGTACATGTAAACGACCAAGGAGACTGCCACTGGGGGCCGAGCCATAAGTAGAGGAATAAAGGATTATATTTATTATCTATAAATAAAAAGGGGAGATAATATTGTGGCAAGAAGTCAACTAGCTTAACCGACTATGTGTCGAGAGTAATCAGGAGATTGTGGCATTTGAAGGGAGATAAGTTAGGCAAATCCAGCTGTCGCTAATGTTGAGGATTATCCTATAAATTAATATTGATGATTAATGCCTAAATTAGGACAGGGTCATAAAATGAAAACTGGACATGTGACAAGCTCATTGTGATGAAATTCCATATCTGTCTCTGTAGAAATTACCGACATTAGTGAAGAATATTTCTCTAGTGTTGAAGAATATAAAGAAGAAGAATTAGTGATTCTTGATGATGATGTTTCAAATCCTTTTTCGCTAAAGGAGCTAAATGATCTAGTTCATGATTTCAGCTTGTCAAAGTCATCTGCTGAATGGTTGACATCCAGAATGAGTGAAAAAAAAGTCCTTTCTGACAGTGTTCGCATCACGTACTGCAACAGACATCAAGAGTATCTCAGTTTTTTCTCTACAGAGAAGGACCTGGTGTATTGTACAGTATAAACTTGAAGATTGGAGATTGTTCATTGACAGCAGCAAGCGATCACTGAAATGTGTTCTGCTACACAATGGTAACCAGTTTGCCTCTGTACCTCTAGCTCACTCGACTACACTGAAGTAGAAGTATGAAGTGGTGAAGTACGTGCTGGAGAAAATTCGTTATGATCAGCATGGATGGTTACTTTGTGAAGATGGTAAACTTTTTGTTTGGACAACAGTCTGGATTCACCAAGTACCCATGCTTTCTGTGCATGTGGGATAGTAGAAACAAAGCACAGCATTACAAGAAGCAGGGCTGGCCTGTAAGGGAGGAATTAGTACCTTGCAAAGCAAAGAACCTCATAAACAACCCTCTGGTGTACAGAGACAAGATACCTTTCCCACCACTGCACATTAAGCTTTTTTAATCAAACAGTTCACCAAACCTCTGGACAAGGATGGTGGCTGTTTTGCTTACTTGGGCCATGCTTTTCTATGGCTGACCATTGAGAAGTTGAAAGCTGGCATTTTTAATGGTCCACAACTCCATAAGCTAATCAGAGATCCAGAGTTTGAAAACTCAATAAATGAAGTGGAACTGGAAGCATGGAAGGCTTTTGTTCTGGTCGTGAAAAACTTTCTTGGCAACAATAAGGCCAGGAACTATGCAGAGCTTGTTGCCAATATGCTGACTGCTTTCAGAAACCTTGGATGCAACATGAGCATCAAAATGCATTACTTATTCTCACATATGGATCGGTTTCCTGAAAATCTGGGATCAATGAGCGACGAGCAAGGGGAGAGATTTCATCAGGATAGGAAAGAGATGGAAACCAGGTATCAGGGACGCTGGGATGCAGTCATAATGGTTGATTACTGTTGGACTCTAAAGAGAGACATTCCTACTGCTGAGCATTCTAGAAGTTTGAAGAGACGGAAGTTCATGCCCTGAATTTTGAACAATGATAACCTAATATTGAATTTATATGTACTCACCGTTATCAATGTCTACTATTCAATGTATACTAATCAACTTTTGTAACATTTAATAAATGAATTGTGTTAGAAAACATTTTTTTAATTTAAATATTTTTTGGAAGAGAAATATTAACAAAAATTGCCTAATAATGTTACAAAAATGTAATTGATTTAGCTATAAGATCGGATTTTTAAAAATCGAATTAGATCAAAAACCTGCCCTGATTAAACAAAATGGATGTCATAGCAGTGCAAAATTATTCTAAATCAGTTGAAAAATCTTAGACAACTTTCAAATTTTTGTGTATGTGACGCAGTGTTATTCATTAAATGTCTGAGTAGTCCATAGTTATGCCTAGCTGTCAGATTAGCATGTGTCTGTGTAGCTGCTTCTAACCATCCTGTCAGATTCTTTGGTCTCTTGTACTTAACATTAAGGTAAACATGCTTCTAACCATCCTGTCAGATTCTTTGGTCTTTTGTATTAACATTAAGGTAAACATGCTAGAGGACATTATGTCCACAAGTGATCCCTAACATCTTCCCCACTGTCAATTTTCACCACATCTAGCTCTAACCACCTGTGGCACTATAATATGTCCTGCCTCCGTCATAATTATTATGAATTCTTATCATTTAATAATGCATAATCACTTATCAATGGTTAAATCTTAATTTAGGATTCATTTTCCCATGAATTCCACATCCATACACCATTGTAAATAAACGTACTATCGACACATAATTATATGTTCGCAGGTGGAACTTCTTACTTAAGGAATAATGTATTTCATCAATATACTAACATTCATCCAATCACTGACTCATCATGCTCTCATCCACCCACTGACTACTCCAGACATGTTTTAATTTAAATGCATAGCAAGGGATTCACAAAAATAAAGATTTATTATCAAAATCAATATATATACTATTAAATAAATGTTCGAGTCTATATTGACAATGACTACTTTGTGGGAACAATCTCTATTTAAGGTTTAGAGTTCTTTTCATAGAGCTGGAAAAGGGAAAGATAGGAGATAAATCACTGAGCACATGACCTTATCTGTTGGGCCACTGTATGTTCCGTCACAGGAAAACATGTGCGTTACATCACACAGACAGTTCATAAAAGTCGATAGGACACCAGGGTTCGTTTCCAACCCAGACTTGAATGAGCACTCTCAAACTCTGCTGGTAATAAAGTGACAATGTGTCAGCATCTTCATTCTCACCACCATTGGAGTCTCCATGGTAGTTATTAACAAAGACGACTCGTACGTCAATCATAAGGAAAAACTCAAGGAGGAAGCAATGTTGATGATCCCAAACAAGGAAAAAAGACATGCCCTAGAAATATTCAAGTGTGACACTTTAATTCAGTCTATATAATTTTCTACAATCTCTCTCTCTCTCTCTCTCTCTCTCTCTCTCTCTCTCTCTCTCTCTCTCTCTCTCTCTCTCTCTCTCTCTCTCTCTCTCTCTCTCTCTCTCTCTCTCTCTCTCCCTCCAGTCACTCAACTTACGTGTCTGCAAGATAATTGTTAGCTCTCATAAACACTTCACTCGATACACCTGTTATAAATCCGATTGAACTAAGCAGAGTCACAAATTTAATAATACATAGTTAACCTTACATATACATATCAAATGAATCAATAAAAAATATATGGTATATCTAGATCAAGGAACAAAATTGGTTCTAAATCCAATACATGAAACAATAATTCTAATATACACTTATTGTAAATTCATTCTCTTTGACATTTAACAATATTTAACAATTTATATAACAATTAAATTTAGAAATAGGGATAGGCAAATTTACTCTGCCACAGTTTACAACTTGACTGAAGTTGTGTGGTTGTGACTTTATAAATATATAACTTTAGATACATCTGACTTTGTAATCTAGGTCTAAATGACTGTCATTAGCAAAAACTCATTTGGTCCATTAAACCATTCCTTGGAACATAAGTCATTCTGCTCTAGTGCTGCTTTGTGACTTTGACTCGTCAAAGTCAACATCCAGGATAAATTGGTTCTGTTCTGGCATTGTTTCACAGCTCTACACTTGTCAAGCTCAACATCTTAGAAATTGTAGATGAAGTCTCAGAAAAAGTCTCAGACAAATTGCCAAAATACAAATGTTCTTTGAAATCATCCTCATGTGTTCTCTGACAAAACTATCTTATTTACATCATACATTTAAATATAAGCGAAATATAACAATATAAAATAAAGTTAATGGTCAAGAGATAAACATGAATATAATATTAGATAGGTAAGTAAAACCATATTCCTTCAGCAGTAATATAAACAGAGGATGATTTTCTTTTGTAGATAACCAGTGATAAGGTTAGCAGTATGATTATGGAAGCCAAAATACATTTTTCCTCAATGGTCAGCTGCATTTGAATAATGATTTACAGGTGAGTTCTGGAACATTCCTTCAAGTTAAGAGCTGCACTTTGGTTAGTTTAGTGAGTTGTCTGGAACATTCAGGTGTGTTTCCAGACTGGGGATAAGGTCAGCCTTTCTAGAATGTAGTTATACGTGTATTCTATTTTTAGAGGTGGGGTAGTTGTGAGCTATATAAGCCATTATATGACACCAGTATGTGTGGATTTGGTTAAGTATAAATATTCACTACAGAAAATGTGACAATACAGAATCAGAATGTGACAAGAAAGAGATTTTTTAAAAATTACTACTCTATAAATACATGTATATTAAAAATCTTAAATGCTTATTTTTAGATAAAATTTATATATGAAACACTATAAATTTAGTGGTTTTGTTTGTTGTTGTGGCTATAATGAGAAATATATATCCACTGGAGTATGTACATAGGAAAATGTAAATCATACAAATGCTATATTATTTATATTCAAATTTTCTGTATTATAAGTCACTTGTCTACTTTGTCTACACAACTGTCAACTTTTGTTTACAGACGATTAGAAACAGTAATGTGTATCACTGTCGTGAATGCCAATTTGACAATAATTGACTTGTACATTTCTTTCCAATACAACATATCGCCAAAACAAGGATTACAATAAAATTAAAAATAATCATTATAATCATTAATCAGTATCTGGAGTCAGAAAGTAATTCGTCTTGTAAACCGTGTCCAAATGAAAGACTGTATGCAATATTAGTTGGACTCAACATCGCGTGTGTCCTAGCCGCTATTTGTCTGAAGGCTACCGAACAAAGATATTGCTTCACCTGCATGTTTGGGATTCTTGATTAGGTTTAAACATATATTGTTTTAGTAATGTGTTTTCTTTCTTTGAAGCAGAAATTTCCTCTCGACTCGAACTTTAAGTCACAGCTGATAAAGGTGGTCAATAGCAAACAAATGACAAAAGATGATGTTGAATGCCTCTCAACAGCTGAATGTAAACAAAGGCAATGACGTCTCGGTAAGTCACTTCCATCTTAGGAAGATTCCGCGATTTCTATTGGTCGCAGTATAAAACACGAATTTAACTACACTTAGTGATTACTATCAACTATTCGAATTTAAGGGGTGAAATATATAATCTTTGAACTCTATATCTGAAAAATTACTTCACAACCAAAAGGTACACTTTAAGCATTGTACATTGACAGTATCAAGAGATTTAGGTTTTTAATTAGTTTAAAACACTGTCAAAGATATTAAGAATATTATATATTACATATTGTGTATATGTACAGTGCTTTATATGTAAACGGTATCAAGAGATGCCGGATTTTAATTACTTTAATCTCTGCCAAAGACATTCAGAATATTATTTCTTTCTACAGAGATGATGTATAGTTATTTATTCTTATGAAGCACTTTTGTATTATAATAAAAGTATCAAAACAGTTATTTATTCTTATGAAGCACTTTTGTATTATAATAAAAGTATCAAAACAGTTATTTATTCTTATGAAGCACTTTTGTATTATAATAAAAGTATCAAAACAGTTATTTATTCTTATGAAGCACTTTGCATTAAAGCATTGTGGCAAGATATTAAGAACAGTTATCTTTTCTTTATTTGGCAATTTACATCAAAACTCCGTTTCAAGAGATTAAATTATTTTCTATTTTAAAAAATGTCAAGTTATTAAGTGTAGTTATCTTTTCTCATTAAGTACTTTGCATTAAAACAGTGTATCTTTATTTTGTTAAGCGCTTTGCATAAAAACACATTCTCAAGAGATTAAATATAATCATCTTTTCTTCGTCGAAATCCGTAATTTCATTTTAAGAGAGTGCGAATTAGCAAATAAGATCACTCATTGATATTTACCTCCCTTATACCACGTGATCGAAATGTCAGTAGGAGGCTTCTCTAGGGATGGGCATTCGATTTTTTACTATCCTTTCTTTTAAGCAAATACATTAACAGTGTTTGGCTAGTGCTAGCATTCTCTTTTATTTATCATGAACTCAAAATTAATGGTCCCAATTGGAAACTCCACTGATTTGCATTAGCTCTACTGACTTAATGAGATCAGCATGACCAAATGCCAAACTCTTCCAAGCAAATAGAGTTTTCAGCTAACATCATCTTATAGTACAAAAAACTTACAATCAGTTTCATTTACTCTCTTGTATAAATCAATCTCATTTAGTCACAACATAAATCAATTTCATTTAGTCTGAAATATATCAGTTTCATTTAGTCACGATATAAATAGGTTTCATTTAGTCACGATATATATCTGTTTCATTTCGTCATTGAAATACATCAGTTTCATTTAGTCACGATACAAATCAGTTTCATTTAGTCACGATATAAATTAGTTTCATTTAGTCACAATATAAATCAGTTTCATTTAGTCACGATATAAATTAGTTTCATTTAGTCACAATATAAATCAGTTTCATTTAGTCACTGAAATACATCAGTTTCACTTACTCACTAATATAAATATAAATCACTTTCATTTTAATTGAGGAATCAGTACAAACTCAAGTTCCCACACACTATTAATTTCAGTGGAATCTGTTTTGCTGCCTGTGAAGCTATTTTGTATGATACATTTTGTGTTGATTCACCTAATTCACTATTGATTTTAGTTAAAACATTTGAGTGCTTAACTTTGTACAAGTCTCTATGTGGCGTCACTAAATTCAATAATGATTTTAGTTAAAACATTTGAGTGCTTAACTTTGTACAAGTCTCTATGTGGCGTCACTAAATTCACTATTGATTTTAGTTAAAACATTTGAGTGAGTGCTTAACTTTGTACAAGTCTCTATGTGGCGTCACTAAATTCACTATTGATTTTAGTTAAAACATTTGAGTGAGTGCTTAACTTTGTACAAGTCTCTATGTGGCGTCACTAAATTCACTATTGATTTTAGTTAAAACATTTAAGTGCTTAACTTTGTACAAGTCTCTATGTGGCGTCACTAAATTCACTATTAAAACATTTGAGTACTTAACTTTGTACAAGTCTCTATGTGGCGTCACTAAATTCACTATTAAAACATTTGAGTACTTAACTTTGTACAAGTCTCTATGTGGCGTCACTAAATTCACTATTAAAACATTTGAGTACTTAACTTTGTACAAGTCTCTATGTGGCGTCACTAAATTCACTATTAAAACATTTGAGTGCTTAACTTTGTACAAGTCTCTATGTGGCGTCACTAAATTCACTATTAAAACATTTGAGTACTTAACTTTGTACAAGTCTCTATGTGGCGTCACTAAATTCACTGTCGATTTCAACCTAATAATTTGTGTCATTAACAAATGACATACATATGACAAGTGTAATGTATAGTATAACTAAACTCAACATCATCAAACTCATTTTGAATTTCATTGAAGTCAGTTAATTCGATTATGTGACGCTTTTCATTGAAGTCAGTTAATGAGTATATGTGACGTGTTCTAAGTGTGGTGACACCAATCTCAGTTTTCATTGAAATCAGTTAAATACGTTATGACTTGTTCTCTGTTAAGTATCATAATATTCATTATCATTTCCAAACAGATCTGTTAATGCATTGATATGATGCATCCTCTGTGTGATATCACCAAACTCATTATTAACTTCACAGCAGTAAATTAATAAGTTGATTTACCTTGGAACTACCAAAATCTTCACTCGATTCATGTAATGTGTTTGTATGAATGAAACTATGTGCATCACCAAATATCTTGCTATTTCATAATTAATGTAAGAAAAATCACAGCAACCGTGCTTTTGGTTTTCACACTAACAGAATGTTTTCTCCCCAAGGACAAATATGTAAGATTTTCACATTAACAGAATATTTTCCCAAAGCAAAAGTATGTAACTCATGTTCACACCAACAAAATATTTTTCTCAAGAACAAATATGATTTTCACATTGACAGAATATATTTTTTTAAAAGAACAATATGTAACTGATTTTCACTCAAAAAGAATAGTTTTTCATAAAGACAAATATGTAACTGAATTTGACACTAAAAGAACATTTTAAAAAAAATATTTAACTGATTTTTGCACTAAAAGTATATTTTCCCAAGGACAAATACGTAACATCTTCCGGTTTTAAGATTTTCATATTTTAATAGTTTTTTCTGTGAATTCACGTGTGGTTTTGAAGGTTGTATATATACACTGAGGTCCACCTAATGCTGGTTTTTAAAGCATTGACTATCTAAAGCTTATGGGTTTTTATATATATACTCACACACACACACACACACACACACACACACACACACACACACACACACACACACACACACACACACACATATATATATATATATATATATATATATATATATATATATATATATCCTGAAGTTTTTTTGTATATTGTCTTTTATTGTCTTTATATAGATATGTGTTAACCTTCCCATATATAATGACAATATACAATCAAACTAATGAATTGAGGTATTGTGGGTACTAAACTAAAGTTCTTTAGGAAATACTCATCATTCCCCAAGAACGTCACTTGCACATTGGCAAATGACCTCAACAACAACAACAAAAACAAGGATCAAGACAAGAGTGTTGATATGCTCATTCATCAAAGATCAAAGCATTTTAAGACTTTCATCAAAGATCAAAGCATTTTAAGACTTTCATCAAAGATCAAAGCACTTGTAAACCTTTCATCAAAGATCAAAGCACTTGTAAGCATTTCATCAAGATCAAAGAACTTGTAAACCTTTCATCAAAGATCAAAGCATTTTAAAGCCCTTTCATCAAAGATCAAAGAACTTGTAAACCTTTCATCAAAGATCAAAGCATTTTAAAGCCCTTTCACCAAAGCTCTTGTAAGCCTTTCATCAATGATCAAAGCATTTTATGCCCTTTCATCAAAGATCAACGCATTATGCCTTTTCATCAAACAACAGTAAATAGTTTATAAATTCTATCATTAGAACCAAGAAGTTATAAATTCTCTAAAGACAAATTATAATATCTTTCATCGGAACCACGAAGTGTGTTCATGCACTTTCATAGGGTACACAATAAAATATCTTTCATTAGACCCCAGAGTTTACACGCACTTTCATCAGACACAGACGGTTTATAAACTCTTTCATCAAACGCACAAAGTTTAGAACACTTTCATCAGGCACAAAATGTCTATAAGCTCTTTCATCAAACGCACAAAGTTTAGAACACTTTCATCAGGCACAAAATGTCTATAAGCTCTTTCATCAAACGCACAAAGTTTAGAACACTTTCATCAGGCACAAAAAGTCTATAAGCTCTTTTATCATACCCCCAAAGTTGAGAATACTTTTATAAGCACACTTTATTAGCTCTTTCAGCAGACCCACAAAGTTTAAAATACTTTTATCATGCACAAATAGTTTATTAGCTCCTTCAGCTGGTTAATACATGGAGGTGAATAATTATTTTACAGTTGACGATACATTACTCAATTATTAGTTCGACAAGTTCATTTTTTATAACTTCAAATGTAAAACACATTAGAATTCGGTACTCAACACACGTCATCAAAAGCCACCAAATGAATCGGATTTGGGAATATTTTGATATTTTGCTATCAGCAGAAACTAGAAGACAGGCGATGAATAATTATACCAGTTGTAAGAAAGTCGGACAATCACTCGCAAGACTCTTACTGCCCAAGACAGTTACTGTGAAGGGCTTCATTTTGATATTTTAAAAAAATATTTCACCTATTACAGATAGAAAAAATGAGCCATTAGGAATGTGGGTGAACATGTATTATGTACTGTCTTAGCTAAATGTTATAAGTCTTGTCCTCTATAAATGTATTATGACAGACAGTGTGCAATTCTGCTATTGGGTAATTAATAACAGTGTTTCTGTAGAGTGTAACGATTTAATACAACAGTCAGTGTGAGCTAGTGAAATCATTGTTCTAGTGACAGGATGCCTCTTACTTTCAGTGTTGTGCACTCAATCAGTTGTATTATGAATCATTATGCACTCAATCAGTTGTATTATGATTCATTATGCACTCAATCAGTTGTATTATGATTCATTATGCACTCAATCAGTTGTATTATGATTCATTATGCTCCATGTGTCTTTGCTAACTGGTGTTATTCATACAGTTGTAACTGCACAACCAGCAAGAGACGGGACAAACTCTGAAATAGTTTCCACTTGAATTCGAGAGTTATCGACCGGACAACTTGCTGACAATAACCTCATTATCATTGCAACGAAATGAAAACGTCTGACTATCCGAAAGAAATTAAGCGTTTGGTATTTCGTTAAAACAAAATAGCGCGTTCACAAACATGTTCGGCTCAACATTGTTCAAACACAGCCCAAAATAATGTCTCAGTTTTCCCTCAGTTTTGCAATAATTTACAAATAATTATCAAGTGTGATACTCAACGTGAAGAACAGGCGTTACGTGGGGGAGTGGGTGGGGTTATAAATGTAAATGTTGTGCCAACTAGTGGAGCTTCTTTTATCTGCTCTCGGGCAATGTTTGCCTTTCATGCGCTTTGATGTTAAATGGCGTTCGTGTATCACTACCCAGTAAAACAGACCCTCAAGGCCTGTCAACGTGCCCTTGGAGAGGGGAAATTAATACGAGACATCTACTTTGTTTTCTCATTTCAATTGTCATTTCGTAAAATATTTTTCACATCTGAAATAGGGTGACAACTGTGACATCAAATTTATTTTTACCCTAGATGTGCATTGCATAGATATGTACCATGGCTGTGTCAAATCAACAGCTAAATGTACCTAAACGTTGCTCAGTTGGTTAATACTTTTATACTGCTGCTACTTCTGCTACTTCTGCTACTGCAACTGCTAATAATTATTAATTACTACTATCAATAATGCTTTAGTTTAGGATTTGTTTGAAATCGTGCTTCAGGCATGGACTGTTTGATGAGACTCTAGAAGTATTTTCATAAAGAACTTCTGATAGGATTTTTTTTTCAGAAATAGCTAGCAGGATTTGTTTTAGAAAGGAGCTCAAAAAGTTTGGTTTGAAAACGGGCTTTTGGCAGGATTAGTTTTATAATTAGCTTCGGATAGTACTTGATTAATCATGACCTCTGGCAGAAATAGATGCATAACGGATCTCTGGAAGGATTTGTTTCATAACAAAGCCTATGACAGGTTGTCTTTTATAACAGGCTTCTAGCAATGTAACACAACTCAAAATATATTAGGCCTACACGTCTGTGCTTATGTGTGTCAAAATATCCGTTAAGTTCGAAAATGGCAATAAATAGAATAGCAGTGTGTCAGTATTTCGATAGAATTAGCACGATAACAGTGGACAATAAACGTGTGACATTGTTACAAAAGCACAAAGACGGCTGAGCAAGCAGTTAATCCAGGTTATGTAAAAGCTATTATTGCTTATCATTAATAACTCCATTCCTTTTCTCTGATAAGAACTATCCTGTGATTTGTATTGAATTATTGAATTGTATTTTAGGCATAATACTGTGTAGTAAGGAAATTATTCATATGTGGTTTCATGTAAATATTGATGTCAAGAAATCTTTTTCATTGTATTTGTCACATGTATATTTGATTGTTGTTTTAATAAATTTATTGTTAAATTTATTGACTTTCTTATGCATATTGATGACCTTATGTTGGAGAAGAAAGAAGGCGGATGGGGGCTTGCTAAATATAGATTAAAGATGAATTTATCTTCTCCTTTAGTAAGAAGTTTTTACACCTACCGAGGTGTCAGTCAAGTGAGGTCATAATGTCAGTCTTGTTTAAGATAAAGTGTCAGCCATACGAGACAAAGTATCAATCGTACAAAGGCTGGCAACTCTGTTTCCTGTTAAGTCAAAGTGTCAGTCTGCTTAATACTCTATTCAGTGTAAATGATCATAATATTTATTTCTTGAGTAAAGATGATCTTATAAGATTAGAGTTCTGTCTTGTGTGGGACATGATTGTCAGTCTTGTATAAATAGAGTGACTCTTGTAGTAGACTTAAGTGTGAGTTTTGTAAGACTAAAGTATCTGCCTTGTGTGAGTTTACAGTTTCTCTTATGTGAGATGAGAGCATCAGCTTTGTAAGACCAGAGTGTCTATGTGGAAAGAGACAAGAGTGTGAGTCTTGTGAGACCACGATTTTTGTGGAGTAGAGAGTCTATATAGAATGAGACAAAAGTGTGACTTGTGTTAGATCAGTGTCAGTCTTGTAAGATCCAGTGGCTGCTTTGTACAAGACAAAGTGTCTGACTTGTGTTAGATCAATGTCAGTCTTGTAAGACCCAGTGGCTGCTTTGTACAAGACAAAGTGTCTGACTTGTGTCAGATCAATGTCAGTTTTGTGATACTTGAGTTTCTGATTTGTTGTGAGATCAGAATGTCTACCTTGTGTGAGATGAGTTCTCGATTTGTGTGAGACCACAGAGTCAGTCTTATTGAGAGCAAATTGTGTCTTCTGTGAGAGAGGCATCTGAGTTTTGTTTGAGGAAAGAGTGTAAAATCTTGTAAAAATTAGAATATCTTATATGATATCAGTAAGTCAGTCTAGAAAGGCCAGAGTGTCTGTCTTGTGTGAGACCATAGCGTCTCTCTTATGTGAGGTCACAGTATCAGTTTTGTAAGACCAGAGTGTCTGTTTTGTGTAAGATCCAGAGTTTCTCGCAAGAGTATCCGTTTTGCAAAATCAGATTGTCCATTTTCTGTGAGATCATAATATCTGCTTTGTGAGAGATCAGAGTGTAACATAGTTTTATGTGAAGTCACAGTGTCGCTCTTTGTATCATTCTTACTCAACTTTTGAGTCTACTGTGTCTGATGAGATCGCGTAGTATGAGGCGGTAATGTGTGGTCTTAATGAATTACTGTCAATACTTGTATAATTCTTATTGAATGCACATCTAATGGAGGCTACAGTTATTAACAACACAGCGTGGAATTGCAAGGTAACGAAATATATTTCTAAACGTATTCCTGGTTTTGAATGTATCTAAATGATATTATTTTTGTAGGAGCCTGTTTCTCTTACGAACAGTTTTTACGTCACTGAAGGCATTGCCACCTAATGATTACAGTGAAACATATATTATGTGATCCATGGGAGAAAACCTTCAACACTTGAACATTTATTATGAATGACGGTATAACATCCCTTCAATTAAGAATTTTCTTATATTTATTTCAGATTGGGTGCTTATAGGCAACTTAGAGGAAATTTGCAAAGCCAAAGTTCCACTCACTCCTGTAAATTAATTAATGGCCGATTTCATTCTTCTTTATTATATTTTAAGAAATCTTGATAATTTAAATTATTTTTTGTTTTTAAAGTCATTTTAAATTGAGTGACATTGACAGTTAATTTCGATTGAACAGGAAATCATTTACTGTCGTGTTCAAGTATACACACACACAAAAAAAAGGCACTCCCAAATCCGACTTTTCTCAAAGTTGTTATTACATTATCTTTTAATCTAAACGGATCCATATGTTCGTTTCACATTTTCTACAATCTAAAACAAAGGGGTGGTGGATGGGGGTCAAACACTTTTGCAAGCTTATCCTATTCGAGTGGCTGATTAAATCTTGGGTCTATTAAAATTGTTCAGGTGGTTACACGACCTGGTTAAAGCAGTGTACAAAAACAACACAATGCACAACAAGATTGCAACACGTTCGGTGACTCAGACAGGGACCAGTCTCGATCTGATTTTTTAAAGGCAACTTTAGTGACGACTTTAAGTATTTAACGCTTCTCAGTCATCACATACCGACGGTGAAGTTATAAACAAAGATTGATAACGGACACGTTGCGCACGCTCACACTGACTTTATTGCTTAGTCGCGCTAAGCGTATTGCTACGTAGACCTTGTTATGACTTGTTTTCAGAGTCGACTTGTAAACTGAACGAGCTCAGCTACTTTCTATATGATTATCTATTCAGACTTGTGACAGCCCTAGTATATATGTATATAGGTCACGACAAAAGACAATGCTAGGTAGTGGACCTTGAGAATATTACGCAGCTGCACCAAAAGTATACTGCTGTTGATTTCTAAAACATGGAGGAGTCTAAAGTAAACAAGTACCCTGGAGATGTGGATAAAGTGCATCCGGAAGTCTTTAACTTGTCAGCGATGCCAGAACAGCCACTGGAAAAAAAGCCTGGACAGTTACCAGAACATATGATACGCCAGTTCTTTGAACAGGTAGGCCTATATAGTAAACTTTTAAAAATCCTTACATTTTAATTACGCGTACTATATCGTGAGCGGTGCAGAGAGAGGTAGAAAAGAGCATGTGTAATATAATAAATTATAAAATAATATGTGTAATATATAAAATAACAGGTCAGTCTAAAACTGCTGAGTGAATTTGTGCGCGAGGGGGGCGTGAAATTTTCACAATACAGTTGCACTTAGACAGCTTAGCTCATTATTAAAGTTTGCTTAGAACTTGAAGGTGGGCGTATGGTCTATGACGTGTTGCACTACATACAACATAACGTCACGTGCTTGTCTATGAAAACTACTCAGCAATCTATAAATGGAGAGGACATCCCCCCAAAATACAAATTAATTTAACTAAGGCATATTTAAAAGTAAAGAATGCTTTCCAGTGTAGTCTTCAGCACTGTTATTAATAGTGTTATATATGCTGGTATTTTCAAAATGGTCGCATTGAAACTTCCGTTAAGGCACATTGGCAGTGCTATCATTCACTTAGGCTACAGAATACAATCATTAATTAAATGATGTCAACAACATTTTCCCAAAATTCTAATCAATGGTGTTGTTTTAATTTGTATGTATTTCCGGTTTATTATTTTGTTTTTCAAAATCAAAGTACATATAGTTTTGCTACAATCTTTATCCACTGATGTATGCACGCACATGCATGTGTCTTAACATTTTGTTTCACTGTAGACATAAATCTTGTTTTACTGCTGTAGACCATAGAATAATGTTGAAACTTTCTCTTTTCAGGGTTATGTGATTGTTGAGTCATTTTTTAAAAAAGAAGAGCTTGATGCATGCCGGGATGCCATCGATGTCTTGGTAGACAATCTGGCTCAACTTCTGTACAGTGGAGGCAAAATTAAAAGTATGATGTCATATTAATATATGATTATTTCCCTTCTTTTGCCACCTGGTTAGTGTGTATTGCTTCACTTCTCTTGCTGTAGTTGTTGAAGTTATTGTTTATAATTTTAACTGTATTTAAAGTCCAAGTGAAAAGAAAGATACATCTTCCTCATATATTAGAGAAATCCATTTTTTTTTAAAATGAATAAATCATAAATTTAGTATAATTAAATTATTTCCTATTTCTATTTTATCAACATCTTTGGAATGTCAACATTGTAGAAGTTGTATTTTCATTTTAATAGTCACACAAGATCAGAGGTCTGGTTGGTGCAGAAGGTCAACACCAGTTTAGAAATATCATGGCAATAAGGCTAACAAATGCTGCTGCAAATAATCCTAACAGTCTTCCATTTCTTATGTACAAAGTTAAGATATATGCAAAAAGAGTACAGACCTTTGGCAGATTGATGTTTTTCACTTGTAAAGTCTTTCTACACTAGTGTGTCATCACCATCTTTGCCCACCTCAGCATCATGTGGGACAGTTTCTTTGGGGGCATCATCAGATATGTAAAATATTACATTCTATTTGATTTTCAACTTTACCTTTGTAGATCCTGTAATACCTTGCAATATGTGATGATGACATCAATGCCAACTGAACTCAGACAATTTTTTTGTAAACTAAAAGGTATGAATCTTGATGAACTCCGGCACATTTTTGTATGAGAGGTATGAATCTTGATAAACTCCGGCACATTTTTGTATGAATCTTGATGAACTCCGGCACATTTTTGTATGAATCTTGATGAACTCAGGCACATTTTTGTATGAATCTTGATGAACTCAGGCACATTTTTGTATGAATTTTGATGAACTCCGGCACATTTTTATATGAATCTTAATGAACTCGGGCACATTTTTGTATGAGAGGTATGAATCTTAATGAACTCGGGCACATTTTTGTATGAGAAGTATGAATCTTACAAAGATTTGAAATAACATTTTTTTGTTGTATTTGTTGTTACTGTTTTTATTAACCAATTGCTGTGTTTGACAAATTATTTTGTTTGATCATAGTTTCTCTTCACTTGATCTGTAAGTTTTATTATTATTATAATAATAAACTCCTTACATAAATAAAAAGGCAATTTCTGATTTTTGTATGCAAATGTTTTGTGAAATGGTTTATACTAAATTATAGATTGATGAAGTAGTGTGTGTTTTCAGTGGCAAAGTATAACATTAATCACTGTACCATTATTTAGTGGAGGTCGTTTCTCAAAGCTTAGAACTTTGAGGTTCAATGGGAGTTGGATGGTCTTGAGGTCTTGGGGCTGTCTTCACTTGTGGGTACTCGGGATTTGAACCATGTATGCCAACCTTGTTTTCAACTAGCACACCTACTCCCTAACTTGAGATTGTTGAACTGTAGTCCATTTGTAGCACTTAGATATTTTAATTAATGTTATAACTAATAATACATTTCTAAATTTACTGATTTTATTTGGAGAGCAAATTTAATTTATAGAAGAGTAAGACTTTTACATTTTTCAACATGGACACATTTTTAATTAAAAGTTAAGGCAGCATTCACACATTTATAATTAAAAGTTAAGGCAGCATTCACTAAAATCTAGTATAGTATAGTAAATAATAACAGTTAGTTTTGGATAAGTAATTAACAAAAACAAAATATATTGAATACATTCTAAATGTAACAATCTTACATTTTTGTCATCATACACATATTTATAATTAAAAGTTAACACAACATTCAGTATGACATAGTGTAATATAGCAAATATATACAATTAGATTTTTATTAGTAATTAACAGGAAATATATTGAATACATACTGAATGTAACAATCTTACATTTTTGTCAACATGCACACATTTATAATTAAAAGTTATGGCAAGTTTCTCTAAGATCTAATGCAATATATCAAATAAATACAGTTGGTTTTGGATAAGTAATTAACAAAAAATATTATATTGAATACATTACTGAATGTAACAATCTTTACATTTCACGTTTGAATGACAATACATTATTGAATGTAGCAGTTTTACATTTTCATGTTTGAATGACCATATGTATTGTGTGTGTGTGTCTTGTAATATGTCATCATATGGCAAGGTCAGGTTTGTGTGCAAATAAATCACTACCTGGCTTAATGATTTAAGTGTCAAGCCATCTTAATTTGATGTAAAGTGTATGTCACCCTTGTAAGCCCATCTTAATTTGAATTATGTGGTTCCTATCTGACAGATTTATACAAAGATTATGGCCTTTTTGAGCGACTAACATATATTGAAAATGAATTCCCAGGTGCAAACATCCTTCTTCATAAGCAGGGGAAACTCACACAGGTAAGAGCTTTGTAATGTGTCTCTTAATATTTCTTTTTCTTAACAATGTTGCAATTTCTTTATCCTAATGTTTATAAATATTTCTTTCTCTTAACATAGTTGCCATTTCTTTTTCCTAATGTTTATAAATATTTCTTTCTCTTAACAATGTTGCCATTTCTTTCTCTTAACACTTTTGCTATTTCTTTCTCTTAACACTAATGCCATTTCTTTATCCTAATGTTTATAAATATTTCTTTCTCTTAATAGAGTTGCCATTTCTTTTTCTTAATATTGTTTATAAATATTTCTTTCTCTTAACAATGTTGCCATTTCTTTTTCCTAATAATGTTTATAAATATTTCTTTCTCTTAATATAGTTGCCATTTCTTTTTCCTAATGTTGTTTACAAATATTTCTTCTCTTTAAATGTTTCTTTTTCACTGTTGATATTGATGACAATCCTGTTTCTCTTGTCAACCTGACATAGTGTAGACCTAGAATTGTTTAATATTACTACTTTACTTTTGCCTCTCATACAGTTTGTTTTAGCTGATAAATCATCTACACTTATTAGTGTTTACTATTATAGAGTCAGAAGTCAGGGCTTTGAAAATATGCCAATAATGTAGAGTAAGTTATTTGATAATAATGAATGTATGTCATTAAAGGTGTAAAAGAAATAAGTTAATGTATCTATAATAAACAGTGATTGTAAAGAAAATAATGTTTATCATTTAATATATAATAAATAGTAATGGTAATAATAAAGTATAACAGAAAATTAATACTGTGACAGGCACACCAATTAGTTAATGAAAAGGATTATTTTTGTTAATTAATCTTTTATAACTAATTGCAAGTGATGAGAATCATATTTTATTTTATTAATGATCCTCCAGCAGACCACCAGTCTCACTCTGACTTGGCGGATATTTTGGTGTTGTAAACGTTTTCTCTATTTCACAACAAAAAAAATAAAATTTACAGTCACATAATGTTTCCGTGAGTAAAACTTCTTACTAAAGGAGAAGACAAATCCAACTTTTAATCTTTATATATTTAGCGAGCCCCCATCCACCCACTTTCTGCTCCAACATAAGATTATCAATATCACTATGCATAAGAAGGTCAATAAATTTATTAAATGAACAATCAAATATACATATGACAATTACAATGAAATAGATTACTTGACATCAATATTCCATTAACTCATGTTTGGATAATTTTACATTACACAGTCTCTATATATAAGAAAAATACAATTCAACAATAGAGTCAATACAAATTGCAGGTTAGTCCTATCAGAGAATATAAATGGAGTTTTAAGAGGTAGGTTATTATAATCTTTTACTTGACCTAGATTAATCACTGCTTTGACAGTCTTTCACTTGCTTTTGCAACAGTCACAATGTCTGTGTGTCAACAGTATCTCCCACCACATGTGTGGAAACAATGACACACACTATCCTCTTAAACTGCTTGAACATTCTGTTCACCATATGTGTTTCTTCAAGCAGAATACGATCACAATGATTCTTGTACTTCACTGTACAGATGTACTTAGCATTTTTTGCCTTGATACATCAAAAAGTGTGTAACATAATCACTTACACTCACACACACCACAACTGATGTTTCTGCATTTTCTCGGTCATTCAACTTATAATCGGTAAACATGGGGAGGGTAACTGTAAGCTTGAAACTTAAAACTCGAAACTCAACACTGAAGACTCAAAGTTGAAACTCAAAAGTCAAAAGGCCACTTGTTCGCTGCAACATACAATTAAGGAGCAAACGTAGGTTTCCTGTTTATCACAATATAACTCCATTGTATCTCACAGCCCATTCTCAACTTACAATCTCCTGAAGCAGTATTTATTTGCCCGATACACACAATACATACAGCATACAGAAAAATAAATACAGCATAACAAACAATGTCAATTGTTAGCACACTACAGGCATGTAGCTTAAATCAGACATTTGTAGAAATAAAAACTCAACTCACATAATACATCTCTACACGTATAACATATCAGTAGCAAAAATGCATGAAATATTCCTAAGTCTATTCTCTCTCAATCAGTCAGATTTAACTCACCATCTAGCTAAAGGCTGTCTTTCAGATCCAGACTTTCTCCTTCCACTTCATATTCAAAAGTGATCAGAGAGTGGAATTTTCTACAGCAAGTGAATTCTTTGATCTCAGCCCATTGGCTAGTCTCATTCTCATAAATCATAATCATTGGATAACTACTCACTCAGCTTGCATTACATCAGCAGTCTAGAATATTCTTGCCTCATGCTGTTTACTTCAACTCAGACACTTTAAAAAATAACACCACAAGGAGTGCCCAAGGTCGGGTTACTCCTGACAATTAGTAATTTATATAACGATTTATTTTTAAAATAGAGGCAAATTTACTCTGTCACAAATACTAATGATAAAAATGTGTTAGAAATTGTATAAATAATAATGATGTATATAAATAACTCCTCAAAACTAAAAACACTAATGGTATTAATATATATGCATTTAATAAGCAATGCATGTAAAGAACTTAAGAAGATGTTTTCAGTAAATGTTTAATGAAGTTTAATGAACAGTAATGATAATAATATATATCAGTAAATGTATAATGAACAATAATTTTAATAATATAAATCAGTAAATGTATAGTAAGTTCTAATGATAAAAATTTGTGTCAAGAAATTTATAATAAGCAATGATTATGATGTATTTCAGAAACCTGTAATAAACAGTAATGTATAATAGTCTTTATTTAGAATCTAACACAAAAGACATTCTTGTTAATATGTTATTTAGATTTTTAATAATTATTTTATATTTGCATTATCTAGTTTTGTTAAAGATTGTTTCATTTCATTGTTTCTACAACTAATAATTCTACTTGGATAGATTGTGTTTTTAAATTTATTTAAATTGTTTTCTTTTTTTCAGCTAATTGGAATCCAAAATCATTGTTTCTCTTTTGTCTTAGAATCCCTTTTATTAATTAGATTTGAATCACCATTGAATGTTCTGTATAAAAATACAAACTGCAGGCTTTCAGGGATCTATGGTCCAACCCACGGCTACTAAATGTGGTGGAGCAAATGATAGGACCAGATATCATGGGTCATCCTGTGTGGAATCTTCGCACTAAGACACCGCAGAATGAAGCCACCACTGTCCCGTGGCACCAAGGTAGAGCACTCTTTATAACTATTTTATTCCCAAGGCACAAAAACAACACTCTTTATAGCTACATATTCCCATGGCACCTAAGTACAGCACTCTTTAATAACTATTTAATCCCATGGCAAGAAAGAGTGCTTAGTTATAAAGAGTGCTGTACCTTAATCCCATGGCACTAAGGTACACCACTCTTTATAACTATTTAGCCTCATTTTCTGACAGTTGTTTGTCAGAGCCTAAAGCAGTAGCCCATGTTTCTTGTAATCTAGTATATAGTTTTCCTGTCCTGCCTAGAGTGGTGACAGATGTGTTATTAATCTAGTGTGCAGTTTCCTGTCTGATAGATACATGGTTGATCTAGTGTAGAGTTTCCTGTCTGTTAGATCTATATATAATTGATCTAGTGTGCATTTTCCTGTCTGATAGATGGATAATTGATCTAGTGTGCCACTTTCTCTTCAGAGGTGAGCAATTGTGGTATAAGTTGTCCATTTGACCACATACTTTATGATTATCTACTTAGGGGTGATAATCAAAATAGTTGTGACTGTACAAATTTATTCTCTCCATTTTGCTTGTTTTCAACAAGTAAGAAACCACAAGTATAATAAGAATTATGAATTTTTATGTTCAGTTTACTTTTTTGAACACATTGGTCAATGTCATTACTAAAATTCTACTGACACTTAATTTCTCATTCAGTGCACACATTTCCCGGCTGTTAGTTTAATGGTGAATTAACTGACTGAGTGAGAATGGACTAGAAATAATTTCTTGCACTTTTGCTATTGATATGTCATACTTGTGTTTTATGTACAGATGTATTATGTGAGTAGACTGTTATTTCTACAAATGTTTGAACTAAGCTGCTCGTATACAGTGTGCTAACACTTGACATAGTTTTGAGATACTGTATTTATTTTGCTGTGTGAGTTTATCGGGCTAATAAATACTGTTGCAGGAAACTGTAAGTTGAGACTGGAATGTAAGAAAGAATGGAGTTATAAAGTGATAAACTGGAAACTTAGGTTTGCTCCCTGATTATATTTTTAAGGGTAAAGCATCTGTCTCTCCTCGTATTATTTGAATCTCCTGATTTGTTGTTCTGCTTGAAGGAACTGACACAGTGAAAGAGGGCACCCAAATTGGCTTTGAGAGAATAACAGTGCATCAGTGTTTTTGATGCTAAATGTTTTAAATCACACTGGTATTTTGTGCTGTTCTTTTACCTCTATCAAACAGGTTTTTTATCTCTGGTTTGTCTTTTACCTCCGACTGAGGCTATATATTAATTAAGTGTTTATATGCAAATTGTTTTCTATTTAGATTCAGCATACCTGGACAATCGTTCATATGATGTGCTACAAGTTACTGCATGGATTCCCTTGCTTGATGCAAAGAGAGAAAATGGATGTATGGAGGTAGCTGCTAGAGGTCACCACAAGGGCAAAGTTGCATCACATCAGTGTTGCTGGGGTGGAACTTGGTACGTCATGCTACAAGAAGAAGAAATGGAGAAAACCTTGGGTAATAAATATTTTTATCTTTTTTTTTTATTTTTATATATATTTATAAACTAGAAATAATCATATAAATTAAATTTGAACTACATCCCTTTCATTAGAATTATTTTTTTTAAAGATACTAAAATTAATCTCTATTTTTATGCTACTTTGTTTTTTATTTTATTCTTCCCGTCAGATGTGGACATGAAAAAAGACATTGTTCTGTGTGAAGTTCCTTATGGTGGCATGCTTCTGCTCAACAATATGATTCCTCATAGAAGGTATGGCATTATTAATGTCATTCTTCATAGACGTTAAAAAAACTGCTCACTCAATTTCCACTAGGTCAGCAAATCTAGAATATTCTTGCCTCAGGCTGTTTACTTCAAACTCACTTTCAAAATAACACCATAAGGAGTGCCCAAGGTTGGGTCACTCTGATAATTTAGCAACTTAAATATCAATTAAAATTAAAAATAGGGAGAAGCCAATTTTCTTTGTCACAGCATCCATTTAACAACATTATGTATTATAAAAAACTGTTCACATCCTGTTAGCAGCACTAAGTATTATAAATTTCCAGTGAACAATGCTAAATATTATACAAACTGTTCACATCCAGTTAACAGCCCTAAATATTATAAAAACCATTCACATCCAGTTAGTAAAACATAGTATTATAGAAACTGTTCACATCCAATTAACAACACTAAGCATTTTTAAAAATATTCACATCCAAGATGGAACACCATGTATTTTGGAAGGTCTTCAGGCTCTTTGTAGAATGCTAGGAATGTGAAACTTAATTGTTTAAAAGTTCATTATTGTATGTTAAATTAATTAACACTACGAATGTGAAACTTAACTATTTAAAGGTTCATTATTTTGTTACATTAATTAATTTCCGTTACTATTGCCTGTATCTAGCCTTGCCAATATGTCTAATGATATCCGTTGGAGTTTGGACTTGCGATGGCAACAGCCAGGTAAATCTGTTGGATTTTATGATATGAAGGATGGAGTTTTGATGAGAACACGGGACAATCCAGACTTGAAAATTGATTGGGATTCATTTGACAATGTAGACAGACATGTAAAGGCCAAAGAAACAGTGGGGAAAGATTTTCCAGTAAGTTGTACAAGTGCCTGAGTGGAAAGTACATTTATAACTTATATAAAAGTAAAAATCTTTTATGTTAAAGATAACTTCTGATACAATTTCTTCTCTCTTCAAACTAATTGATTAATAAATTAGATTTGCAGTGTTTATCATCTCAAAATTCATTTAACATTTAGCCTAGGCTTGTTGAATTTTGTTTGAGCTAAAACAATTATGATTTGTTTAAATTGAAAACATATGTGAATACATTTAAATAAATGTAATTATTTCATAACTTTCCAGCAAGACAAAGATGACACTTTTGACACAACCATACAGGGTCCATGGATGAAGAAATGGGAAATGGTTCACATGAATCGCCACACAGAAACTTTGAGTGACGACAAATTGTCTTGGCATA
Organism: Sinotaia quadrata; assembly: GCA_028829895.1. NCBI lineage: Eukaryota > Metazoa > Mollusca > Gastropoda > Architaenioglossa > Viviparidae > Sinotaia > Sinotaia quadrata. Next base: position 39,141,694 of record CM054177.1, on the reverse strand, counting down.
AGAATTAGTTGTCAGTTTAAAGTTCATCATGGATTAACAAGTTATTAGACTTAATAAAAGCATTTCTTAAAATAAACTTGTATAATGTATCACACGCTTGAGTGATTCGATTTCTGGTTGCATTAATATTAACCACTTGTATCTACTAAGCAATATTATAAATAATATTTTTTTTGCAAACAAAAAAAGCTTAGCTTTATAAATCAGTGATTAATTTCCTGTTTAAGACTTGGAGATCTAATCATTACCTAGTCTTCATGACCCAAATTTTGCAAAGAGATTGATAGGTCTCTTTTTTACTTAATTGTGCAAGTTAAGTACCTTCTTAAATAATTTTGCAAATTAAGTGTTCCTTAACATAATCTTGTGATGTTATTATTAATTTATTTACAAACCAGCATATTTTTTATTTGTTTTTATTTGTACATGTATGCTTTGGGAAGTTGTATTAATGGGTTAGTTAGATGGGATTTCACTTTGTTTATTAATCCTGGTTTAAGAAGAACAATTCTCATGTTTACATTTTTCTGTTTGAGTAGGTCAAACTTATGCTTTAGTTTCTCTTAGCTAATGATTATTATTTTTACTCTTAAAATGTCCATAATAGGTGCTTCTTTGTAAAAATGTAAATCTTTCTTATATATTACTATTTCTTGTGTACACTTGTTTGCTATAGGTGATTATGTAGAGAATATATTATTTGTACTGGGTATAGTTACACACCACACACAATTTAGTTGGTTACACACAGAGCATACAAAATACTTGTAGTGGGTATAGTTAGTTTTATGCAAAGCAGTTAGTTACACACCACACACAGTATAGTTGGTTACACACGAGCATAAAAATACTTGTAGTGGGTATAGTTATGCAAAGAACATACAAAATACTTGTAGTGTTTATAGTTAGTTATACACCTAGCATATAAAATACTTGGGTATATTTAGTTAATACACATATACAACATACTTGTAGTGGTATAGTTGATTATACACAAAGCATACATAATATTTGTAGTGGATTTAGTTAGGCACAGAGAATACCTAATATACTGTGCATAGCTAGACAAAGAGAATGTAGTAGGTATTTTCACACAAAAAATATTACATAATAGTTAATACTTCTACTGGGTACAGTTATTTATACAAAGAATATATGTAACATTTGTACTGGGTATAGTTAGTTAGACCCAGAACACACATAATACATAAATTTGAATGAATGCCCACACAAATACTTGATATGATTAGTTTCATACTGAGCAACATAATACATGTATTTTGTATAGTTAATTACACACAAAATATGTGCATGTATTTTGTGTAGTTAATTATACACATGTACTTTGTATAGTTAATTACACACAAAATGTGCATGTATTTTGTGTAGTTAATTACACATAGAATATATACATATACTTTATATAGTTAATTACACGCAAAATGTGCAGGTACTTTGTGTAGTTAATTACACACAGAACGTATACATGTACGATGTATAGTTAATTAAACACAAAATGTGCATGTATTTTGTGTATGTTGATTACACAGAACAGTTAATTACACACCAAACACATATATGTACATTGTATAATTAATTACACAGAGAACACATATGTACATTGTATAGTTAATTATACACAGAACATACATGTACTTGCTATGATTAGTAAGTAACATGCAGTACAATCAAATTCTACTAAAACCACTGTCCAACCAACAGAATAACTGTCACATAAAGGTCTGACCCATGTTATTATTTACATACAACAAATTACAAGTATTTGTAATAATTATCTGTACATAGCACTTATGTAAAACATGTACTTGATATGATTAGTTATTGTTAGCATGTGTATTATCACATATTATATATATGCATATCTTAAAACATCATGTTGTCACTTTCAAAATTGCCATCATTGTACATCACTAGAAGCCCTGGAATTTGTATTCACTTATATTTAAATTATATTTAAATATCTACCAAATGCTGAGTGAAAGATTTGGACAGATATGTAATATGATTTGTTCAGGTTGTCCTGTTGTTTTAAATTTTATACTGCTTCACTGATTTCATTTATTGCAAATTATTCATTTTTTATGGCATTTAAAGAATGATGCAGAGTTGATTATAATAGATATGTTCTTGTGTCTTTGCTTCTTGAAGTTTCTATTGCACCTTTGGGGCAGTTTTTAGAATGGTGCAAAGTTGGGCATCCTTTTTAGGGATTTTGCTTCTAGGTATGCTTCAGTGGTTTTGCTTCTTTAAGTCTATATTGCAATTTTAGAGGCATTTTGAATTTTAATAATTATATGAATAATATTTATTAATATGACAGTGGGTTTGTATGCATGTTTACCTCATGCCATTTCAGAAAATTAGTTCTGATTATGATACATACTTTAATTATTTAAAGATTTATTGGGTAAATATTAAGAAGATAGTTGCTGGTACACTGATAGTTTCTGGGTACACATTATCTTGCTGCTTATATATCTTATTTTTATGATATGCAAGCAGTGGCTATTATATTTATAGTATACAGCACATGTATTATATGCACATTCATTTGTATCCTATGAGTTTTTATTACACGGCTGTGAACAGTCTTATTTCTTAAGAGGAGCATGATAAAACTTTATCTTCATTGTCTGCCAATTGTAGTTTTGTAATTAAATCTTTACCAGTTTTTAAAAATAAATACCAGTTGTAAATACTTTTGACTGTTGATTCACTTCTTTACTATTTCATCTTTTCTTTATTATTTCATGTTTCCCTGTTTCCCATTTCTTATTTTCTTTTAATTCTGGTTAACATGCATTTCCACATTATAAATCCATTTTATAAAAAGTAATAATATTGATGTATGACAATTAACTGTCGGCAGAGGTTATGTACAGTTCTTCTAGAATATTTAGTCCTTGATTATGGTAAGTATGATGTTTCAAATTGATTAAAAATAATTTAATTAGACCTGCATATTTTAGTCCAATCAATGAAAAAAAAATGACTTAATCAAACCCTAAGTTACAGTGGTGTGTTTTGGGGGTGAATTGCCCCTGGGTGCTGGCTGTTTGGGAGCACTGCAGCTGTTTGGTGGGGGTATATATTTTGAATGATAGATTATTTTTATATTTCTTCTTTCAATAAGGGTATATACATATTGAGATCAAGAATAAAATTCCACACTCTTGATCTGGAGAGCAGAGCAAAGGAACAGGTCATTTGAGTCAAGTGTACCAGAAGTTAGAGCGTGTGATATTTTGTTGCTTATTTGATCACAGAAAGAAATAATTTTTGTATGCTTATTTGTCTATAGAAAGGAAAATAATGGGGTGTTTTGTTGTTTGGAATTCAATGGGATTTATCCCTTGGTGCTGCACACCATTATAGTATACTGCCAGTGCTTGTGTATGATTTCAGTGAGTGGGTTTGAATATTGAAGACTGTCATGTATGATTTTAGTGAGTGGGTTTGAATATTGAAGACTGTCATGTATAATTTTAGTGAGTGGGTTTGAATATCGAAGGCTGTCATGTGTGATTTCAGTCAGTTGGCTTAAATATTAAAGATTGTTGTGTATGGTTTTATTCAGTGGGCTTATATATTAAAATCTGTCATGTATGATTTCAGTGAGTGGGCTTCAATTTTCTCTTCTGTGATGTCAGACAGTGGGCTTAAATATCAAAGACTGTCATGTATGATTTTAGTCAGTGGGCTTAAATATTAAAGTCTGGCATGTATGATTTCATTCAGTGGGTTTGAATATTAAAGTCTGTCTTGTATAATTTCAGTCAATGGGCTTGAATATTGTCATGTATGCTTAAATGTTAAAGACTAATTTATGATTTCATTCAGTGGGCTTAAATATTAAAGACTGTTGTATTTGATTTCAGTCAGGGGGCTTGAATTTTGTCATCTGTTACCACTTGTTTACTTGTTACAATTTTTTTCAGATCATTCATTAATTTATGATCTTTTAAAAAATGTTTTACAATATTATTTACATTATCTTTTACAGTAATATAATAAATTATCATTATTTAACAAATTATATATAATCTATCTTATTACATGTCACCCCTCATATATTTTCCCCTTTACAATATTATCTATGCAGTTAACATCAGCTGCCAAATTTTATTTTAACATTCTGATGAAATCAGCTTAATTTTGAAACAGAAACACAAGTTTCAGTGTGACATATTTTTTACTAGATATGTGAAAGTGAATTCTTGACCACCAATCCACAGCCTAAATAAAGATCAATAACTTTGAAATAACAATCAAACTGATAGTATTGTTATCTACTTAATTTCAATTTATTAACATTACATAACAGTATTCCTGTATAATAGACTCAGTCACAAATGATAGATAGTTCTTACATGATGGTGAAACGTCATCACGAGAATATCTGGTGACGGTTGTCCTGATACATGTAAGTGTGAAATATCACATTTTCTGTGGATCTGGTAATAACTGCCCTAGTAGTGTGTATAAAATTGTAGCACATGCCCAGAAGTATAAAAAATAATGCTTAGTACTGAAACAGGTCCTTGTTGTGGACTGACTTCTATAAAATGTAAATTACTTCCATTGCTTTTGCTGACCACTCTTTAAATCATTATTATTTGGTCTACTGTTATTGTTGTAGCATTTAAAAAAATGTTAGTACTGTTAATGTATTATTAATGTATACAGTTCTGATATTTGGAACATGAATAAAACAACTATGTTCAATTAAAAATAGCAACAGAAATGATTTTTGTTTCTTTTAAACCAAGTTTTATTTCCCATCAGTTCATAAACAGTAAACAGAGTTCAACATAAACTGTTAAATATTTCTGTATGTTTTCATCTTATTTCAAACTGACATCAATAAAGACAAGTATGTTACAAGGTTACATATTTCAGATCTATAATATCATAACACATTAGCTGCTTGAATCTACACTTTACACGAGTCTGTAAAGTGTTGGAGGATATGTTTAGGAAAGTTACAAGGTCAGAGCCAGATATACCTTAGGAAGTCAAACTACATGAAACTTTGTACAATTCAAGCTTATTTCAAGTTTTATCAATCACTACTAGGAATGGTTCAGTCATATGTGCAAGTGAACAAAAAATAGGGTATGCAATAATTCAGAGCATATAATCAACTGGAACTAAATCAACCATATATCAGTCAGCTTGTAACTGTTACAAGAATTAAATCTTCCATATATCAGTCAGCTTGTAACTGTCACATGGATTAAATCTACCATATATCAGTCAGCTTTTGTAACTGTCATATAAATTAAATGTACTATATTTCAGTCAGTATATAACTGTCACCTGAACTAAGTCTACCATATATCAATCAACTTGTAACTGTCACCTGAACTAAGTCTACCATATATCAGTCAGCTTGTAACAAAGAAAACATTAATTGACTTGTGTGCAACATCACAATCCAGTTAGTTAGAAAATAGAAGAAAAGAGTGAAAATAATGATTGCATTGCCTTATGAAATTATTTGTGGATTCCAAATGTGGTCCCCAAAATGATTTATACTTCCAAGCTAATGTATTTTGTTTTATGTCACTGGTTATTATAGTGCACTGCTGGAATCAGTGATAAAAGGAAGTTAGTGGACTGGGTATTATAGTGCACTGCTGGATACAGTGATAAAAGGAAGTTAGTGGAATGGGTCTCAATAAGATGGATACTTAGGAAAGTTCATGTAGAACACACACACAAGTGACCTTTATAAAAAAAAGAAATTTTGATATGTTTGATCTGCAAGACATACATTCATTTGGGCTGTGAACTTCTATAAAGTTTTAACTGACTCATTGAAAGTTCAGCAATCAAAGTGAGATATGCACAAAAAAATCTTCAAAGATATCAACATTCTAAATGTGAATTGCTTAACCAATCATTTTCAAAATATTTTCCCCTTTAAAATGAAAAACAAAATGCTTTATAAATAAAATGAGATTAAAATATAACAACCATCACTTGACACCAACTTAAAAGTAATAAGACCCTTGGCACCTACAGTAAAAAAGATATCAGTTATGTGCCAAATCTTTTATTATACTTTTATGCTAAGTTTTAAACAAATTTACTCACAAAGCAAGTCATCTCAAGTATTGTGAGAGGGGACATCAGCCAAGAACAGACTGTTGTGCTCCCCCATCTGCACATTACTTGGTCAAAGATGCAAAACCATGACTTCCTTCACATAAACCAGAGAATGACACGCCAAAGCTTGTAAATAGCTGAGGGACAGGTTTTCTTCTGGTTATCGAAATAAAAGATAAGTTGAAAAAAAATACTCAGAAAGACATTGCTTTCATAAGACTGTGCACTAAAAATCCTTCTTTAATAATGATATTGAGCCATATATTATTCTAATCCATTAGGACATTTTTCTTGTTTTATTTCTACTTCACTTAATTTTGTTTCTTTTAAGGATGTAAATACTGACTCCATTTTTCATCCTGTCACATTATGTCATAGGTACTGTATTCACAGAGAAAGTCTGGAGGCTAGACCTAGATTAAATATTGTATGTTTAGCATAAAGCTAGATGTTTGTGATAAATCAATCCATAGTTTCATTCCACTAAGATGGAATATCACAGTTATCATTATTCCTGCTGCTCAGGTCTACAAAGAGACTGAAGAAATAGAGTGAAGGTCTACTAACAAAAGATTTCAATCAAGAGATTCTTACGAAGCTCACTTCTGCTATGTATATTGTAATGTGATGGTTGATCAGTACATGAATGGTATACATAAATTACAGCAAACAATGACATTGTATTTTATTAGTTTACATTAAGAAGTATGTATATCTTAATTACTACTTTGTGCTTTAATACAGCTGAAAAATAAATATATCACTAATTAGTAAAATATTAAAGGATGAAAAAATTGTATAATCCTATTAATAATCTATAAGTAAAAAATATTTTTTAAACAGATCAATGGTTTTCTGTTTTTCATTTTTGCTACCTAACCAAAATGATTTTAAAATCAATGTTTTTAAACATTTCAAAGTAGTTGTGTTCAAATATGTCTTGAGATCATGTTTTTCATTAAGAAAAGAAAACATATAGAATACTCCTTATTCATGCATGATTTTCAAAGTTGAAAGTTTATATATTTATAATTGTTTCTTATTATAAATTTGCCACTGCACTAACATATTGGTCACATTCATTTGGCGAGGGATGAGGATACTGGACACCACTAGTATAGGCATCCATTTTATGTTTATTAATAATCTGGGTGCATCTTGGTCTCACAGAAAATGGTATTAACTATGATGTGAATATACAAAGTACACAGTAGTCCACAAGGGTGTCAAATAACATGTAGCTTTCATTACTATCTACAACAAAAAATAAATAAAGGGTCCTACAAAATATTATAAACCATATGAATATACAAAGTACAGAGTAAAGTATAGGGTGTTAAATAAAAGCTAACTCTCACTGCTATCTCATATAACAATAAAATTCTGTTCAGTTACAAACATATATCAAAATTAAGTTTTCTCCATGGTCACTGACTTGATACACTAACTTTTCTAGATAGATTTATTAAACTGAGTAAACAGTTGCAAATTTTTGTGTGAAATCAACACAAAGTACATATTTGATATTCTACAGAATCATGGCATGGTTTGCAAGAAAAAAACAAATCACTTATACATGTATTTGTTTGAAGAACTTTTGAGTATTTTGATAACTGCTTTCCTAATGGCTTTGAGTAAGCAAAATGTGAAATAATTCTACACTTGAGTATAATGTATGCAAAATATTTTAATCCTTGTATAGTTATTAACCAAAAGCAGTTGTTACAGTTAGAAGTAATTTTTAAAATGGTCAATGTGAAACATTTAACTTTCCAATTAAACTCCTCTTCCAAACAAAATAAATTAAATCTGCAAAATTCCCAACCATGTGTTTCTAGCTAGAAGAAGACCTAGAGAAAAAATATGATAGTCTGATGCTTGTTTCTTATTTTTGAAATAGATCTAAAACTTGTTGCTTGATCTCCTCATAATGGTCATCAGGCAGTTTGGAGCCTGCAATGATGTCATCCACTGCTTCCTCTGTAAGGTTGTAGTAACCATCCTCTTCTGAAAGAATAACATTAATCTACATAAGACATTTCTAAGCAACATACACCTAGATATAACTAAATAAGAATAACATTAATCTACATAAGACATCTCTAAGCAACATACACCTAGATATAACTAAATAAGAATAACATTAATCTACATAAGACATCTCTAAGCGACATACAAATAAGAATAACATTAATCTACATAAGATATCTCTAAGCAACATACACCTAGATATAACTAAATAAGAATAATATTAATCTACATAAGACATCTCTAAGTGACATACACCTAGATATAACTAAATAAGAATAACCTAAATAAAATGTATTTCAAAAACAAACCTCTGGTTAAAAAATATCTAAATGATACAACTAATTAAGACAGACAAATAAAAATGCACCCTAAAAACAAACCTCTGATTAAGATATACTTCAAGGATACAACTAAATAAAACTTAATTAAATACAATGTGTCTCAAAAACAAACCTCTGGTTAAGAATAATAAGAAATATTTAAATGATACAACTAAGTAAGACTAACAAATAAAAATACATCTTAAACCTCTGATTAAGATAGACTTAAATGATAAAACTAAATAAGACAACTAAGGCTCTATATTACTAATTCTGTCTAAATGAGAAACAGCTAAATAGTACACATATAAATAAGATACTGTATATCTCAGAAAAAGAAATACATAAATAAGACAATCTAAATATAGACGTACCAAAAGCATCATAAAAGATAAATGATTTAACATTTTTAACTTAAAAAACTACATTTTTACTGGAGGTTTAGCAATCAATGGGAGTGAATTATCAGTGTCTAGCATATAAAATTAAGTGACTATTTTTTGTTGCCTTCCCTCCAATAAAGACATTACAGCAGCTTATCATTAGGCTAGTTTTGCAGTGAGTTTTCACTATATATGTCTTAGGTCCAAATGTGTATGAAAAGTCTTTACAACTAATGAAACAGTCCCATGAACAGTCAAATAAATGCATACGGTAAAATAATATATATGTATAATCATTTAAAACAATATTAAAGCACAAATGTAAAAAGAAAACATTAAGCAAAGTTGTGGGCTTCAACTGATTTTTTAAAAAAAGGAAAGGTATGGATGTAGGAAAGTACTTAAATACAGTATGCTGTAAGATTGTATGTATAAGTGTCTGTCTATGTGTTTATATGTTAAGCACATGCAGGTAATGATGATAGTATGTTCCTGAAGAGTGGTAAAATATAAAATAAGAAATAGATAACAGAATCAAAATTGACATAAAATACAATATGTTAACAAAAGACATATTCAACATTCATTTTAGCTCACTTTTGTCCTCACTGTCTTTACCAAGGACACTGAATTCCTTCGGTTTGCTGTTTTAAACACAAGAATTCAGGAAGGATTGTATGAAAGGAGCATTTAACAAATGAAAACTGACCTCTAATAGGTAGGTGTCCACCAAGCTCAATAACGGCTACATTGAATTCCTCAGCAGACTTGGTTCCTGAAAGTGGATCAATTAAATATAATGAATTCTAAACCTGCCTAGAAAGCTGTATGAGCACTTCTTGGTACTTTCCTTTCAGTCTTTACTCAACACCTTTAATCCCTACTCACTTTAGACTTGTCACATAATAGCATTATGTAGCCAAACTCTCACTTTATGTTAAAAATAGTCTACTTCAAAACCCTATCCATAGGGACTGTTGATCTTTACTCCCAGGCTGGAGGATGGCCTTTAAGTATTGTAACTTATTTCAAATGGCCCACTTAAAGCACTTCTTGACAATGCACGATGACTGTGTCAGTTATATTACCATTAACTGACAGACCATCATGATTGACTGCAGAGGTAACATGTTATTGGTTCTTTGGCATCAAACAGTTATATCTAGTTCATATGAGCTATCACCCTTAATTGCAGGTAATTAATGCAGCAGGAAACTATCCACTATCTATTTATACAGCCAAAGGTGTGTGGCTTCACTTATATGTCTAGATATTATAACTGTTTTTATATTTAACTTTAATCATATTCTCTTATTTATTATACATCTCACATAGGACATTAGATTATATGATATTAATTGTGCAAGAGTGTTCTGTCAGGGAACACAGGTTGACAACTCTAAGTCCCTGGCAGATCAGCACACTATGTTCAATGATGAAGCTTTGAACCAAGGACCAAGGACCCACATGCGCTTCCCACTAGGACCCACTAGGACCCTAGCAACAATAGTGAGGCAAATCTGAGCTAAGTGGGCTATAAGATCAATAGCTTCAGGTTACCTCAATAGCCTCAAAAACTATTAAAAGTTCAGGTATGTTTTTCTATTCGGTCAATATCAGATATACATACTTGTGGTCTATGAATGAGAACATAATCGAGATTTTCTCACCTACAAACTTGCGTCGTGGCCAGATGAAGATACGGACAGTAGAGTTAGATGAGTTACGTTCTTCCCCAAATTGCACACCACGGTTAATGAACAGGTTGTGGGCAATATCAGAATTCTGAAAGAAGCTGCTTACCTTGTGCACCTGTCTGAGATTAGGAAATCTTTTTAAGAAACTGATATACCTCATACTATCCTATATACAATCAAACTTGATGCTACTCTCAATTATATCTGTGCAAAGTAAAACTTTCATAAAGTCATTCTACTGATTAGATGTCTAAATCCATAATGCCAAAAATGAGTGAATATGAAGTGAGTAATTGGTACAGGGAAAACTAGGAAAATGATACTGTGATAAGATTCTAGACCTTTAGGTTAATGGGTGAACTCTGGCCAAACTTGAAAGTGAGGAGAATTTTAAATGGAATAAGAGATTCTCCATATGCAAGAAAGGCATAAAAATGACAACTGAATTTTAAAATACAATAAAATTTAGCACTGTATTATTTTCCTTCATGTTTATAGCAATGGAGTCACAATTTTAATGTCTATAGTAAAGAAGAAGTCATGATATTAATAAACATACATAGGGATTTAACTTATGAAGGCATTTAGTTACTATGGTGCTGTAAGTTGCAGTGATCACCCAAAGATATGGAATATGTTGCTGAGATTTAACCTGAACACATAATAAATTCCTAGATAACTTAAAAAAACAATATTAATTCACAGATCTGCTGATTTCATTTCTTTTAAAAAACATTGCTACTACTTTTCTAATTCACAGATTATTTATATTATTGATAAGTGATATTATAAACATGCTAAATTCTTCTATAATATTATAACTTTAATAATTCATAAACTTGATCATTTGTACATTATTGAAATTTTAATAATTTACAAACTTGCTAATGATACAATATTAATATTTTAATAACTTAACAGATTTATTAAATGTTTTTCCAAACTAATATTTAGATTTTCATAATTCTTAGACTTGCTAATTTGTACATTATTGATATTTAAATATTTTACAGACCTGAAAGGTTTTTGTATATATTTTACTGTTTTAATAATCATACACTCTACATTACTATTTTAAAAATTATAAATCTGGTAAATTCCTCTACATTCACATATCTGCTACTTTCTATAATTATAATTACTTTAATAATTCACAAGACAGATAATATGTAAATTACTACTTTAACATCTGATCCAACAGACCTTTTGAGTTCCACAATATTACTACAATAATAATTCACAGGCCTGCTAATTGCAATATTATTATTATTTTAATAATTAACAGGCCTGGCAATTTTTCAAATATTACTATTTTATAGGCTGCCATTTCTACAATACTCTACTTTAATAAATGACAGAGCTGCTAATTTCTAAACTATAGCTACTTTAATAATTGTCAGATTTACTAATTTCTAAACTATAGCTACTTTAATTGTCAGAGATGCTAATTTCTAAACTATAGCTACTTTTATAATTGTCAGACTTACTAATTTCTAAACTATAGCTACTTTTAATAATTGTTAGACTTACTAATTTCTAAACTATAGCTACTTTAATATTTGTCAGACTTACTAATTTCTAAACTATAACTACTTAATCATTGATAGACCTGCTAATTTCTACAGCATTACTAATTTAATGATTGACGGACCTGCTAAGTTCTTCTACACTTGTACCATGGAGTTGAAAGACGAAACCTGAGACTGGGATGGCAGTAGACTCGTACAGCTGACCCGACAACTGTTGCACTTTCTGGAAAAGGATTAAAAATAATGTAATGCAATAAACATTTGTGGAATGAAATACAGTTAACTCCACTAGTGTTTCATTTTCTAAAAAAAAAATATTAAAAAATAACAGAATGGATTATGCCCAACTAAAAAATTATTAAAAAATCATAAGTGGGTCATGAAAATATATTAAAAATTATGCAGTAGACTAAAAAAATCTCCCCTTTTTAGAGGACTAAAAGTCATGCAATGTACTCCACAAATCTGGAGGACTAAAAGTCAGACAACATATTTCACAAATCTCCCTTTTCTGGAGAACTAAAAGTCAGACAATGTACTCCACAAAATCTCCCCTTTCTGGAGGACTAAAAGTCATGCAATATACTTCACAAATCTCTTTCTGGAGGACTAAAAGTCATGCAATGTACTCCACAAATCTCCCCTTTCTGGAGGACTAAAAGTCATGCTATATACTTCACAAATCTCCTCTTTCTGGAGGACTGAAAGTCATGCAATACAAATATCTTTTTCAGAAAGGCTAATTAATTATATGCTTTTCATTTTTTAAACTTCTTACATATTTTTTAAATAAGTGATTATAATTCCGTATATATTTTAAAATTACTTTATTTTCTAATGATGAACACAACAGAGAACAGCAGTATAGTCATGTTTTTAAATGAGTGATTATTACTCATATTATAAATATATATATATAATTTTTAATTTCTTTACCTACTAGAAGAGTAGTTCCTTTTATACTTCTCTCTATATATTTTCATGTTTGAACATGAATGTCTGTATAAATGTTATGTGTTTATTTTTTAATGTGTGAGTACTGTTTTATATATTTAGTACTGTAAATCAAAAGCTTTTATTTAAAAATTAATGGTCAATGTTATATTACTGTAATAGTTGGATAGTCTTATAAAGCTTAAATATATGCATTTCTTCTTATTAATATTGCAATTATTAGTACAGATTGTTGTTCCCACTTGTGACATCACATTATGTTGCTATGGTGAGAAATATCTTACACAATGGAGAGTTCATGCTCCAAATAATAATGTGTCTTAAATACAGCTACCACTTACACAATAGTTAATGTAGAGTTCATGCTCCAAGTAATATGCATGAAAATGCAAATGGTTTACTGAAGCAAAGGCACATAAACTATTGAAGCCCAGAATAAATCCTCTGAAAAAGTAATAAAGAACACAGTAAACATTAAAAAGAAATATTAATAAAAATATATAATTCATAATTAAAATAAATTCTCTCAAACACTTACCAAATGTCTACAATATTTGGACTTACATATAATGTAACTACTAATTTCAAAGGTGGCAGCTAAATTCTTCTGGGATAGTTAGACCTGCTTGTTTAAATAGTATTTTGATGAACTTTTTATTATTCCTTCTTTTATAAATTCTTTTTATTAGTTTTTCATTCACTTTTCATGTAATTTTTTTATCATCTTCATTTTATTAAAAGGGGGAACAGTAAATATTTAATTAGTAAAACAGACATGGTAAGAGGCAGGCTAAATTCTTCTGGGATAGTTAGGACTGATTGTTTAAATAGTATTTTGATGAACTTTTATTATTTCTTCTTTTATAAATCCTTTTAATTAATTTTTCATTCACTTTCATGTAATTCTTTATCATCTTCATTTTATGTAAAATTCATCTTGCAATGTATATATCATTTTTGTTATAGTTATATATTGGCAGGTGACCACTCTGCCGGGGGGCGGGGAGGGGGGGGGGGCTCAATATGAGTCACTGGATTGGTGCATCATTCACAGTTGTCATTGTCCTTAATTTTAATTAATTTAGGGGGTGACCGACATCAACACTAACTAGATGTCTATCCAATAGTCTCTTCTTACTATATCTCTCAAATATCCTATAGCAATTTGTATCTTTCGCAACACTAATTAGCTATCTATCCATTAGTCTTCCTACTATACCTTTCAAGTATCCTATAGCAATTTGTATCTTTCACAACACTAATTAGCTATCTATCCATTAGTCTTCCTACTATACCTTTCAAGTATCCTATAGCAATTTGTATCTTTCACAACACTAATTAGCTGCCTACCCAATGTGAGTGTGTGTGTGTGTGTGTGTGTGTGTGTGTGTGTGCGTGCGTGCGTGCCTGCCTGCATGCGTGCGTGTGTGTGTGTGTGGCTGTATTCTCTGTTGTTTTCTTTGACTGCCAGTGTACCTTGCACACATCTGCCACAATTAATACAATTTGAAAATGCATGCTTAAAGGCAGTCAACAAAACCACCAACACTTAAAAATTCTTTCATATTTTTTAATTATTATTTTCAGTGATTGATTACCCACCTATGCTTGCTAAGAAGTATCATTTCAATTGCAACCTTGATAGATGTTTCTGTTAACACCTGCAACATTTGAAATCCAAACATAAAACAAGTGAAAAATGTAACTGATATATTTGGTAAAAGCAGAAAAATACAAAATATACCCATACAAGTTAAAACAAATACCCAGCATTATTATAGTTATTTCAGATAAAGCCAGTGGGAAAAAAGGACCCATATGGATTTTTTATTCTAGCAAGAAAAGAAAAAATACAAAATATAGCCAAGATGCATTAGAATCAATATAAAATATAGCCAAGATACATTACATAATCAATACAAAATATAGCCAAGATGCATTTGGTGGTAAATACAAAATGCAGCCAAGATGCATTTGATGGTCAATACAAAATATAGTCAAGAAGCATCTGATTGTCAACAATATAAAATAAAGCCAAGAACAATTTAAAGAGTAAAATACACAATATAGCCAAGGTGCATTTGTTAGTCAACAACACAAAATATAATCAAGATGCAACTGATGGTCAACAACACAAAATATAGTCAAGATGGATCTGATAATCAAAATACAAAATAAAGCTAAGAACAATCTGCTGAAGGGTAACAGTACACAATATAGCCAAGATACGTTTGATGGTCAACAATACAAATTAAAGCCAAGATCAATCTCAGGTTAACAATAACAATATAGCCAAGATGCATTTGAAAAAAAATGATGAAATTTGGATGATGATTTGGCAGTGTGGTGTTAACAAGACTCTGAATTAGTAAAGTGTTGATGACTTTATAGTGTGCTGATGACTTCAGAGTGTGTTGACTGATGACTTACTTTTGTTGATAGTAGTGCTGATAACAAAGCACTGTTTTGAAATAATGTGTTGAAAACTTAGCATGTTGATGAAAACAAGTGTTGATTGATGATGATGATTGCAATGAAGATTTAATAGCTTGATCATGACTCAATACTGCATTATGGTTTAGGACTGTTTCAATGACTTTACATTCTTAGGGTTAAATAATGTTACATTTTGATGATTATGGTTTAGTACTGTTTCAATGACTTTACATTCTTAGGGTTAAATAACATTACATTTTGATGATTTAGCAGTTCTTGATTGATAACTCAACACTGCATTATGGTTTAGTACTGTTTCAATGAATTTACATTCTTATGGTTAAATAACGTTACATTTTGATGATTTAGCATGTTCTTGATTGATGACTCAAAAAAATAATGAGTTGATGACCTAGCACTGGAGATTAATTTATTTATTTACTACAACATTAAGTGTTTTGCAGTAAATTATATTTTAAAAATGAGCACTTACTGCATGAAAGAATTCTTATGGCATATGAGGATGCAAAAAAGTTTGTTCATTTTTGTTTACATCTTTATCCCAAGTAAACATTTTTTCTATATTTATTCTGCAAAACATTTCTTTTAAGTGTCAGACACTTAATTCTGAGGTATTGCTCAAAGACAGATGCATGCCTTTCTGCATGGATAGCTTTATGGGCAGTTTAACCCCTTCAGCATCAGATACTTTTCCCTGCATTACATCAAGTGACTGAGTTCAGTCAGTGTCATGCATAATATTAATCAGTGGATTTTAGACTTAATGACTCTGACACACCTATTTATTCAACTTATTTGAAATTAAAGACTCTTTTAAGCAACTCCCCAAAGTAGGTAATTCTATATATATAGGGCTGGAACTCGGAATTTTTGTGATAGCCTTATATAATTATATATTATAATATGTATTAGCTTTTTCACAGGGCTTCAATTGCATAAATATCAGCAGAATATAGACTGTTAATTTTATAGACTGTTAAATTTCTGTTAGTTTACAAAGGCTGATCTAAGTGCTTCTTTATATAAAATATTGTGAGTCTTGTTATCTGGGGTGCAAAAGAAGAGATTGTCACAGCTATTGACTGTAGCTCATGATGTACAGCTGTCCTTGGGAGAAGCAGCTGGAATGAAGGTCCATGCTTGCAATCCACAACGTCTGTCTTTGTGCTTGAGATACATGTACAGTACAAAGAAACAAACAAACAAACAAACAGACATTGTATTAGTGTTCGGCGACATAACTGATAAGAAAATGCTACAACAAGTGGGAATTTGGCCCACCGTCAATTCTCGATACAAACCTTTCATTATACAAGTATGTACTGTACATGTATTCTCCAACATTGCAAATACAAAGATTGCTCACAAAATTTTAAAAACCTGCGGGGTGTACGTGTAGTTCGTTTAATCCATTAGTATTTTAATAATAACATACTATTACAAAATATTTAATTCATTAGTGTAATACTAATAGTGATAACATAATAATACAAAATATCTAAACCATTAGTATTTAATCGTAACATGCTACTATAAAATGTCTAATCCATTAGTATAATAGTAATTAGTAATAACATAATAACTCAAAATGTCTAATCCATTAGTATTTAAATAATAAAATACATTCACAAACTGTCTAACCCATTAGAATTTTAATAACTTTCTATTACACAATGTCTAATCCTTTAGTATTTTAATAATATACTATTAAAAATGCCTAACCCATTTATATAATAGTAATAACACTATTACAAAGAGTCTGATCCATTAGTTTAATAGTAATAACATTCTATTACAAAGAATCTGATCCTTTAGTTTAATAGTAATAACAAACTATTAGTATTAAAAAGAGTCTAATCCATTAGTATAATAGTAATAACATACTATTACAAAGAGACTGATTTAATTAGTATTATACTAATAACACACTATTAAATTGTTTGACCTGGGGTGAACAGCATAATAATTAATGTTTTGTGTCATTTGCAAAGGTAATAATTGAATTCTATGAAATTTTAGATAAAAAAAATTGACTGGCAAGTCTGGTGGGTCTATACATATAGAGGAAGAAATGCTTTGAAATCCATGTAATTTACACTATTCAACTAAAATTAAGCAGTGTGAAATATAGCGTGCATTAGTGCTAGTCTTCATTTCCTAAATTTAAAGTAAAAAATCAACCCTTACTGGCATATACAAATTATTTTCAATCAGACCACAGCATTATGATCAGTTACTAATCATAAGTTCTTATGAATTTCATGGTTTAATTAAATTCATTGCAAAATGGAGTTTTTATGTTATCATTTAAAATGATCAGTAAATAAAAGTAAAAAATTATAATATATCAAGTCTACATCTTGTGATTCCATTGGATTCATCATTACCAGAGTACGATATTTATGTTTATATGAAGGTTGAGTGATGTGCTGTATGGATCAAGAAGTGCTGTATGTGCTGTATGGATCAGTAAGCATCATACAAAGTGAAATCTGAATTATTCTTTTTAGAAGGTGAATATTGGAGATATTCCAAATATGTGTAGTAGAGTTTGCAAAGAAATATTTATTATTAAATTAGTCCAAATGAAAGATTAAGATTCTGAGTTTCCAAAATTCTTTCAGTAATCAAGATTTACCTTTCTAATGTGCATTATGAAATGCTGGTAATAATGAGTTTGGGCAATTGTTTACTCTTTCTCATTCATCTTATGAAATACAGTAATACTGAAATTACCCTTTCTAAGTTTTCTTGTGATAAACAGGCAAATATACTCCAATTAACTCTAATTTATCTGACAGATATATCATTTTTCTCCATTCACACAAAAAAATGTTTGCATTTAATTATTTGTTTCATGTGCAACATATTCATTCTTTTAAGTTAAACATATAAATAATGTGATATATGAAATCTATGAATAGTAAAAGTTTAGGCAAATTAAAACTGGTCTAAGACAGGACTTCAGGAATGGATAATTTATAGATAATTTTAATTTGAACAAACATATATAGATTAAAACTGGTAATTTATCTGGAAGCAAGCATTTACAAATAAGCACTGATAATTTACCTGGAAACCAACATATACCAACAAATACTGATAATTTACCTGAGGCAGACATGCATCAATTTGTGGGACAAGTAAACAATGGCCATATTCCATGGGACTCACATTGATGATTACCATGTGACGATCCTGGCTCTGTTGACTCAGATTCTGAAATAAATCAGAAAATGAACTAAGAAAATACAGATAGTTATGTGTGGGCTAAAATAAGATAATTAAGATTAATGATCAAATGAGTATAATTAAACTCCAACTGGATATCACAGATACTAATCCCTCAATCTACACACTTATGTATCAATAACTTACAGAACAATACTCTTGTTACTCAATCAATAACACAGGGCACATTAAGATTAAGCACACCACTATTATTCTAAGGACACACAAATAACAATTAAAAGTTTACACATCTATAAATAACTTAATTAGCACATAAAACTTCATCAAAATATGGCTTCTTTCTACACCAAATATTCTTTCCATTAAAAGCTCAAGTAAAATGTAAAAAAAGTTATTATTAATTTTTAAATATTCAATTAACAATATAATTCTTAACTAATCAGTTAATAATGAATCAATCTAATTTCATTACCATGACTCAACACCAATAATAATAGAGATTGTTTCTGCTCTTCATTGATTATTTCCAATTTTGGACCTCGGGAAGCCTCAAATTTGATTTAATTCATCAAAGAGTAGGTTGATATTTTAATTTTTATTCTATTATTTCTGATCATTGTGTATATGTAGCAGTTTGTGTACACTAACATGTCAATAAGTGGGAACATGCACATATTTCATTAGCATTATTGGGCCTGAAAATATGAGCATCTTGCAGGATAAAATAATTTTGTCAAAATGTTTTACTTGCATTACATAATTTTTAATATTGGAATATGTTCATTTAATAATATTTTTTTAAAATTGTGAACAGTCTAAATCAAAGTATTCTGTTTGTTATAATATTGATTCAGCCAACTTCCAACTTGCATCACAAACAAGTGTAGCTTTCATCCTAATAAATTTGTAAATTTAAGATAGACAAGAATACTTTTATTGACAATGTTGTGGAGTTCATGTAACCTGTTTTTCCAGTATGTATAGCAAAGTCTTATCTATATATCTTCCTTAGTAAGTATTGCCTAATTAGAGCCACAAGATATTTAGCTAGGCATAAAAAGAAAAGATTCCCACCCACCCAGACAGTGGCTGGCCAGTAAATCAGGTATTTTAGGTGCTATTACTAATTAAATAATTAATTTTACATCAAAAACATCCTTTGGCAAAGGGGGGTGAGAGGGGGGTGGGCAGCATGAAGCTAGCAAATAACAAACACTATAGGCTTACACATGGTATTTATAATAATGTTTACATCAGTATGATGAAATATATATGTGTAAATGTGTGTAATATATGTGTAATGTTTGCTAAAGTTATTACTTTACTTCAGTTATATAAAGACAGTACTGCACTTAATACATCTTTGACTGCTGCATAGTTTTCACAGTTTTTTCTTTTTTCTCTTCACCCCTTTGCTGGAAATTTTTTCCCCCCTTAAAATCTGTTTTCTTGCCAACATTTGAACATCTTGTTTCCAACAACAATATGCTGTAATGATAATCCACCAGTCACCATTAAGGAATGAAAAATCAAGAGCACACACATATTAATTATCAAAATAACATTTAAAAACTCTTTAAACTGTAACATATCCTGTATGATACTGATATATAATCTGAAATTAATCTCATGATCAATTGTTTTAAAAAGATAAGCTAGAATGTTTAGTGTGTGAACAGAAATAAAAGTGCTTGACTTGTTTGTGCCAATAACTGTAATTGATGTTACTCTATTTGCTTAAGGTTTTTTGAGCCTGATATATAATCATTAAAATTACTACTTATATCATTAAAATTACTACTGATATATAATTTTAAAATTCAAATTTTCCATGCATTAATTTCACTTCTCTTACTAGAGTTTCTATATTATAATTACAATATACATAACGTATACATATTACTTCCATATTTTTCTGTTTTATACAATGTCCATAAATTTCTATGGTATTAAAGGGCTACTAAATATTTAGGATAATTTCTACTACAAAAAGGGAGAGAGTCATGAGTGATTAGATTTGAATTGCTTTTATTAATTCTTAACTTGATTGTGACTGATTTATATATCAGAAAATGGAGAAAGTCAAACTATTCTCATTAATGATCTTTCTTCCTTGCAAATGACCTGTGTATAATCTTATATGCTCAACTACACTAACAAAAAGAAATAACACTTGTGCATGCTGATGAAGTTTTTCTTTTTGGATGTCTCATTGTTTATGCTGTATATGTGTACTGTAACATTAATAAAAGAATATCTTCAGAGTTTAAGAGTTGCAAGACAGCTGTCACGAGCTGAGATAGGCCCTATGAAATTCTCTAGCAAGCAAAGTGACATGTGTAGTTTGTCCCTCCATAGACAAGGTTATCGTTATAATCTCTATAACTCCATTTCTATTCTCTTATAAGAACACCATGTGATTTATAATGACACTAATCTGTTGAATTTTGTATTAAGATATACAACTGTATAAATTATTTAAATAAATAAATTTATAAATTTACTGACCTTCTTACACATATTGATAACCATATGTTAGATAAGAAAGTGGGTGGATTGGGGCTCATTAAATATAGATTAAAAGACGGATTTATCTTCTCCTTTGGTAAGATGTTTTCCACCTATGGAAATATTGTGTGACAGTACATGTTTGTCTTTAATGTTGTGATAGAGAGAAAACATTTACAACACCTGCAAATCCATCAAGTAAGAGAGAATTATTCTTCTGGAGAATTATTAATAACAAAAAATAAGATTCTCATCACTTGTAATTAGTTATGGTGATTAATTAATAATAATAATCATAGCCATGAACTAAGGTGGCATTAGCATCACAGATTCATTCATTGTTTTTAGGACAAAACACACATTGGTTAAAGGAATATGCACTTATGTAAAACAAATAGTATTAATGCATGATCAGTGCACTGGAATATATCCACCATGATTTTTACAATGACTTTTCCACAAATAAACTGAGAAATAATTTTCTTTAGAATTAGTTTCAATTAGAAAATTGTGAACCTCCAACTGTACTTTAAAATGCAGCAAACAGAACTGCATAACAATAGTCTGCTAATGTTATTCAGCAATATGTCATATAGTTAATAATATTAATCACTATAAAGATTTGGTTTTAAAATGTGATGTTCTTCAGAATGGTTAAAAATTATTAACTAAATGTGTAATGTGTTTTTCAATACTTAATAAAATATAAAGTAAAAAGTAAATAAATTCTGCTGTAATCACAATAATAATACTCTTTCAATCAATAATCAATGGAGATTATATCTTTGAGAAAGAATGATTATACTGAGAAAGAATGCTACGTCATACCATTGGTGCTATAGATTCATCTGTCATGGTTTTATTATGGAGACAGAATATAATTTCTTTTGGATCAACCCATGTAAAATTGAAGAGATCTGGATTGAAAGGTTGATTTATGTGGGCAATGTCTTGAGGCTTTCTTCTCTCTTTAGCGCGAAGTAGATTGAGCTGTCAAGAGTATACATGAATAAAAATTAACAAAAAGTAATCAATAACATACACTAAAATAAAACACAAGTTAGACATAGAAAGATAACTTTCATAAAATTATGTGATATGATTTATGGATGTGTCAATATAAAATTTATTATTAATTTTTATAACATAAAGCAAATGCTCATTATATTTGTAATTTTATAATAAAGAATCAAGTACTTATTTTGAAAAATGTTCTAAAACAATAATATATGAAAAAATACTTGCTTTTGTTATAAGAGTACCTACCTTTATACTGCTTGCTGTTGTTTGCGTGCGTGCATGCGTTTTATTTGGGAGAGTTATTTCCCTTTAATTAAAACATTTATGTGTATAACATATTCAACAAACAGTGCATCCATACACATACATAAGGACTGATAACTACACACATTTCTAAATTGTGTGACAGCTGAGGGCAATTTGGGAGAGTGAATATATGTCTCAAGTTCTGCCTCCTAACAAATGCAATACAGAAATAGCTATTTATTGATTGGTAGGTGCACTAAAGAAACAACTATTTATTGACCTCCTATATGCAGTACAGAAACAGTTGTTTATTGACTGATAGGTGCAGTTAAGAAATAACTATTTACTGACTGATAGGTGTAGTTAACATTTTGTTGCAAAATTTATTAGAATTGTTAGAATTTACCTGGGCCACATAGTGTTTAGAACCTGGTATGATGCGTGTTGCGATATGGTCAATGTTGTAGCGAAATGCTCCATTTATCATAGCGTTATCCCATCTCTTGCGTAGTTGCTGATCAAACTGCAAAAATAATACCTGTATTACCAGTATATGGAGACTGTAACAAGAAATCTCACCATTTATTATACACTCATCTAAATGTACTATTAGTCTTAGAACATTACTGCTTAGCTTAGTAAAAAAAACGAAAAATATATGTTAGTCTGCATCAGCTTATATATTAATATTGCTCTAGATCAAAGTACATGTAATACATGAACAAAACAACATTGCATATATAAATTAATGTGATAATAAATGCAATATAATTTATGCTGAATAATCTTTTCTTGTATGAAGATATGATTCCAGTGCAAGGTCAGCAACTATAAATAATTTATTACTAGACCAGAAAAGTGCATCGGATGAGGTTATATATCAGGTATTCAGGCAGTTAGAATGCTTATAAAGTTATATAATGGAACAAAAGAAACTGTCCACATAACTTTGTGGTACTGTTCTCACTACCTAATAGAAGTATTAGTAGCTCAGCAGTTATAACACTAATAAAATGATTGACTGGAATAAATAAAACTTTCCAAATAAATCTGGGGTGCTGCTACTATCAGCAGAAAATATATCTCTCAGAGAGCTAATTTATTTTTTCTTTGCTATAACTTAAATTCATCTGGGACTGCAACAAACCTGCTTTGTCTTACTCTCTGCTGTGCCTGAGCTCCATCTGAATTATCAATACATGTAGACCAGATTTATTTGTCTTCCTCTCTACTGTGACTGAACTGCATCTGAGTCAACAATAGACCTGATTTATTTGTTTTAGTCTCTGCTGTGACTGAACTTCATCTTAGTTAAAATAGACCTGATTTATTTTCCCTAGTCTCTGTTGTGACTGAACTTCATCTGAGTCAACAATAGACCTGATTTATTTGCCTCAGTCTCTGCTGTGACTTAACTCCATCTGGGGCTGCAAAAACAGGAGAGAGGGTTTGTCTTACTCTCTGTTGTGAATAAATTACATTTATTTCTACAAAAGACCTGACTGATCTTACTATCTTTTGTGACTAATATTTATGTGAAACTGCAACAGATCTGAGCTGTCTTATTCTCTATTGTGAGTAAACCCCAACTGAATATTTTCAGATATGCTGCAAGTTAGCTTACAACAAGGTGATAAGCATGACATCTAAATTTGTAATGGAATAATCTAATAAAGGTTTTAATAATACAATCTTGAAAGGTCCTGAAGAAAAACTATGTTAGTCAATCATTCAGTTCATGGCATAAGTTTTAATTATCAAGAAATATAAACACACCTTGGTCAACTCAAACTGGGAGCCTGGTGACCAGGCATTTGTTGTAAAGTTAAAATCCTTGAAAGAATATTTGTACACTGGAATAATCTGAAAAATAATATTCTTATAATTTAATAAAATAAATGCAAAAAATGTGAATTATACATTCTAAATATTAATACTTGATTTAATGATTCATTTTATACAAGAACACTTTCTCACAAAAGTGTATAGGTAAATGTATATTTTCTATGCAGAAAAACTATGAAAAACTGGTTGATGAAATGTATTGCCAAAAATCATAGACTCATTATGAAAATGCACGTGAATTAATTAAACATTTTCTCTCCATTCAGTGCTGATGATTATTTCATATTTGTTTGTTTCTTTGTTTCTTGAAAACTGGATACAAGTAACAATAAAACATGTGTTTAACTTTTTTCATATTTGTATCTTTGCTTAATGAAATCCAGATACAATACAAAAATATTTTAAAATAACCAGAAATGTCTATCTATCTATGTTAAAGTAAAATAATAAATACATTTTGACCACTAATTCAGCATTATAATGTTGTAAAATGAAAAGTAAAATGAAAACTGTTTATGATATTTATTTTGTAAAAATAAACTACTTATATCTTCCAAGTAGGTTTAAAAAAAAAAAGGAGGAAAAATGCATAATAATAAAGAAAGGACTGGTCCAGTTTAACCCAAATCTAGCAATGTCTTATTTCCCTACAGGAAATCTGTTCACATAACTTCTAATAATGTAAATGCAAATGAGCAGATATGGTACTAAAATGCACTGATTCTAAAAATAGTGTGGATCATAAGATCATTGGTTGAATTCCTGAGTCTTATCAGTGACTTGTTATATTAATTAATATTATTATTATATTCAAATACTACTTAATTTACAAGGAACCATTAATAATAACATATGTAATACTATTGCTTTGTTGATTAGAAACTGATCTTGTGTATTTTAGGTGCTTATTTTATCAATGTGCTTGTTAATTGCTACAATAATTTTTAATGTAGAATTCCTTATATTTATATTATAAGTATAACCTGACCATATCCAAATGATTCTAAAGAAAACCTAAAATTTAATTAAGAAAAATGAATATTATATTACATCTTAGTTCTTACTCAGTTACTGTATGCCTGCTAGGATGACAAATATTACTGTTTTAATTTAAAACTAAATTTATTGTATAATATTCCTCAGTTAACTTGCTTTCTTAATTTTATAATGATGCAAAACATCAATCAAAGCCTGAATCAGTGAATGACACAGTAAATATTAACTTTTCTGTCTCTTCTGCATGAGCAGGGGTGTATTGTACATCAAATTCAAATTATTTTCTTTTCATTCGTCATCAGTCTCTACGACTGTAAGAGTTACTAAGATTGTTTTACTGTATTCTAATTTCTATCATAGGTAGGGGCCTATTCTAATTTTCATTAAACTGAGAACTACCTAGGTATCCACATGGTTTGATTCCATCAACGTAAACAAATTTTTATCGATGAGGAATCGTTCAAATATTATTTGTGTGTGTTGTTTTTTTTACATTACAAAAACCAACACAAAACCCATCTCGCATAGAAAGAGCTAATGAAGTATTAAGTTTCAGATAAAAATAAAATTTCATTAAAATAAAATGAAACGATAAATATTTTATAAATTCATGTAACATAATTGCAGCGTTGGTATGATTTCTGAAATTAGTAGTAATGAACAAAGACTAGACGTACACATGTAGGATGATAATGCATGTACAGTACTGTAGGCCTAATAGTAATACTAATACTATAATAGATCTATAGGCTACGTATCTCTAATACGCAGGGTATCTTTATTGCATTGCCTAATAGGTTTTAAGTGACATCACCATTATAGGAACTCCAGAATATAGTGAGGAGAACTAATCTCCTGCCCCTCCCCCCCTCCCAGCTAACCAGGGCCAGAACATCCTAAGACGAAAGGCCCCAAGTAAAAATGCTCAGAAGAAAGACTGCATACTGCTTACTTCCGGTGCATTTTCTTCCATTTAGGTTGCGACGCGTCTGTGGCAAAATACAAACTTGTGTCCGTCTGGAAGACTTGACAAACGTCGATATTCACTGCAGGTAAAATCTGTATTCAAATAAAACAGTTTGTTAGCGTGGATGATCGACTAAAGTGACGTATCTTTATGACATAGTTGAAATTGAAGCTTAGAAACGAAACTATCAAATGTCGTCTGCTGTTCACTCTTGGCGACAAAGTACCAGTCATAAACATTCAGCAAACGCAAGCAGAAGCTAATGTTTAGATTTATTTCGATGTCGAACAAAGTCACTTTAAATTTTTTATTAGAATAAGGCTAAATTTAGAGGAAAATTACTTTTTAAAAAATATAGTCAAATATATAAATTTTGAGGTATGTAGCCATCAAACTCACGTGATTTGCGTGTATTTATAGCATTTGCTCTGATTTTGTCTACTGCATCAATTTAATCTTCACGCTCATTCTTTTAATGGTAACTGTTCGTTGTGGTATATATTTGGCTTTAAAAATTATAATGTTCATATACGTCATACTCTAATCCTAAACATAACCACAGTCTTCATCCGACGGAAAGTCATTTATTTGGGACAGTCTACGATAATGTTAAATAAGTCAAGGCGAAGACTTTCTGTCATTTTTGTTTGTCACGAATTCGATTAATACAGGATCAAACAAAAATAATCTCAAACGATGCATTGTTGTGAACAGCGTCGCAGAAAGGAGTAATGCCGAGTTTCAAAGAACTGAATTAAATAATGACAGATATCTTAAGATGATTTATACTTTGATCTCAGATGTGCTGCAGTCATTCAGTTACCAATAACAGTAAATACAGTTAATGAAAAAATTAATGTTTTTGCCGGAAGTGTAATTCGAAATTACCAGTATTTTGCTTTGTATTCTTATATTCAATCGAAATAGTTTTATTAGTACGGTTAACATTTGGGAAAGAGATTTTTTTTTTTTAATCCATACCCCCAACATGTACACTTGCACGGATCGAGATTTGTCGATACCATAGCGATGAGGAGTACGGGTGAACGACTAGTACAGTAGTAGTAGAAGAGAGAAGGGGCAGGTCCAGAAACACACTATACACTACTGTATTTTATGAACGACAACTTTTCAAATAGTAAAAATATTTTCATTTGTAGAATATACTAATTTCATTAACTTCTGGTTATTGTTTCATCTCAGCCTCCACAACCAAAACTCCACAAGGTTTGATATAGGCCCATGATATATATCAGCTATTGTCTTTTAAATACTCTTCAAACAATTCAAAAAGAGAATACTATTTCATGGGTAAAGTCAGTGGCATTTTCAAAATGATATATTCCATTAGTTTAGTAGAATCTAATGGCTATTTTACATAAGCTTCAGTGACCACATGTTCACATACTTTTCAGCCTCATAGGTGCCTGGGTAGTCCTTGCCAAATTAAATGTGTCTGGTTAATTTGACCTTAATCTAACAAAATAATTTTGCATATCCTTGTACAAAATATTATTTATTATAAAGCTATCTATTTAGTTATATTTATTAAATTTGTCACATTGTTATCAACTG
Organism: Sinotaia quadrata; assembly: GCA_028829895.1. NCBI lineage: Eukaryota > Metazoa > Mollusca > Gastropoda > Architaenioglossa > Viviparidae > Sinotaia > Sinotaia quadrata. The sequence goes on along the minus strand of CM054177.1, from coordinate 39,113,842 downwards.
AAATAATAAATGCTGCAGTTGATTTAATGATTGATTTTGTTTAGCATACATTTGAGTCATCATTTAATCAGGAAGCTATTGGTTTTGATTGTGTGGGTTTTATAAATCATAAATAAGTAGGAAAATGACATATATTTGCTTCAGCAATGGCCTCTGGATGGATGACTCGACTTCAGGATAGTGGCAGCGAGGGAACATTGGCTCTTGCCTTGGCTTTGGGTCATGAGCTAGGCATCTTTGATGTCATTATGACATCAGACCAGCCAATGACTTCAGTGGAGATTGCTGAAAAGGGAAAGCTAAAGGAGAGGTATTATTTGATTCATACTATTATCAAATCTTTGGTTGTGTACTTCTAGTTCTAATAAAAATAAAAATTAGCTATGGAACGTTGGTGTGAATGCATAAATCACATTGGTTGCTGGGATGGGGAAGGTAACTCAGAATAAAATGTGTGTGAGAGTGTGAAACCTATTGTGCACTTCACTATGTTGGTTGAAATTAATGTCTTCATCAAATGTGATCCCTAAAAATTTATGAGTATTTAATATTTGAGTGTGGGGTACTTTCTATCTCTTGGATCATTGAAGTCTATGGCTGTCGTTTTGTCTGGTGCAAGGTCAAATCCCCATTTATTTATCCAGTCTTCCAGGTTTTTAGGGTGTTTTTGGAGACCTTGGATTAAGTATTCTATTTTTTTGTGTGAGTTGTATAGTAATGAATCGTCTGCAAATTGTGTTAGTTGTGTCTTTGTGTCTGCGGTGATTTTGTTTAGGTCATGTGTGGCTATGTTGAAGATATTTGCTGATATGTGCATGAGTGGCTTGGTTGTATGGTGGCTGGTGAGGTAATACAAGTGGTGAAGCAGGATAATTCTGAGCATTATTTTATTGCTGAAGATCTCAACAGAAACATCAGTCATTTTATTGACTTCAGATTTATAAACTGAAAATATTTATAGTAGTTATTCTAAGTTTATTAAAGTCACTTTTAATGTTAAAATTTGTTTTTATTTTATAACACCACAACTTTTATTTAATTCTCGCATACTTCTGACATATTTGCAGATATGTGCGTGAGTGGCTTGGTTGTATGGTGGCTGGTGAGGTAATACAAGTGGTGAAACAGGATAATTCTGAGCGTTATTTTATTGCTGAAGATCACAAAGGGGTTCTGAACAGCATTTGCATCTCAGCCCGCTTCTTTGCATCCTATGCTGTCAGATATGATACAGTAAAGGCCTGTTTCCGACAAGATGGGCCAAATGGTATGTGCAATTTATTAACTTAGCATTGTATTCAATTTGAATTAACCATTTTTTGTAAGTGGAAAAAAAAGTGTGAAGAGAATACAATAATCTTGCAAAAATTGGGTTCAGTCATTGGAGGATAGAAGCTACATCAGTTTATTTCCTAGGTCTTCTCATGTGAAAAAGGTTTCTGATTCTCTTGATTATATGTGAAAATCCATATTTATTTTATAAAAAGGAAGTTATAGGTAGAGTAACATACAATACATATATGATTGCTGTTCAAGAATCGAGGTGGAATAAGTATTGAGTCTAAATATTAACAGAGATATGATTAGATTCCAAAATTTAGATGGAATAAATATTGAGGCTATATTCAAAGAGCACTAATGTTTAGAACAAAAGTAATTTACCTTCACACAGGCAAATCATGATTTACTTGACAAAATGTCTAGTACTCATTCATATTATACTTTTTAATAATGCTATGTCACTGTCTTGCTAGTCAGCATCTAATTATTTGTACAGCTAGATTTGGGGAATTTAAAATTATCCTTAGACAATATGCTAATCATGACAAGGGTCATTATAAAAATATTGTCAGCTGATAACTAATTACTAATTTCATGCAAAAGTAATTTATATTTGCATAGTTGGATCACAGAACCAGTCTTTAAACAATAGAGAACCTCTTTTGAAAGAATAAAATTAAAAATAACTTTGAAGTCTCTGTTCTGGAAGAGCAATTGGTAATGAACATGGGAGACCCTAATAAGTAATAGTTTGAATTGTGCCCATGCTGAAGGTGAAGAGAGATTGCCATCTTGGGCAAGACGTGTTTTAAAATGGATCAACTAGACAATATTTTGCATAAGTTTTAACAAAAACTATTAAATTTCATCAAAATATTTCTACAGTAAAATGGTCATTCATTATTTTTAGGTTACAATTTTTTAGAAAGTTTTATTTTGATTACTAACGAGGTTAGCTAAACATTGGCCAATTAAAGTATGGTTGCAAGAGATGATGATTTGTTATGACAAACTGCTTATATTAAAAACAATCCTATACAAGAAATACAGGCTGGTAATGATTAAATGACTCAATTAATTTTTTTTTTAAATCTATTAACTAATCAGCGATATTTTAAATTAATTTTATAAAGCACCAATCCAAAATAAAGAACAACTCTTAATGCTGAAGGAGTTTTGTCTGTGTTATCTGTAGCTTTCATTATTTTATTATAATTCAGGCCTTAAGAAATAATCTAGTTAATGATGAATAAGAATTTGTCATTGAATCAGGGTTAAGATATATAATAATAAGTGTATGAGTCGGTGAGTGAATGAATCGATGTATGGTAAAAATTATTATAACTACATTTTTTTTTTTATCTAGATACTTAGTTTAGGTGCATTACTTTCACATAAGTGCTGATTGCTGCAGGTGTGAATCACAAAGAATTTCCAGATGTCTTCAGTGTTTTCCATGTGATGAGGGAGTCCTTATCTAGAACGACCATTGACAATATGCTACCACTAATAGAAAACCTTACACACATGCTTGGCAAGTATCTTGAATGATTACATCAGTTAAATGCTCATTTGAATTTCTTAATTACACACATTTGTAACCAGGTACATCCATTGTAATAGACAAACTGACAAAGCAAAATGACTGGCAATGGGCAATTCATTTTCTTATATACAGTCAGGTCTTGGGTTGTGGTGGTCTTGCTTGCATTTAGGGGAATTAGGGGTCAATTTATATAGAAGCCTTCTGTGAATGTGCATGGTGTCTCTGATTGCTTCATGTGTGATAAAATTCATTAATTTTGCTCTCTTGCTAAAGTTATGAATGGTCATTTTAATACAGACCATTCATTCCATAGAAATTAGTATTGTGTCTTCAGATCATAGCTGAGTCTTTCACTATGTAGTATTTTTATGATTTATTCTTAGTTATATAACAGGCTGTCTTTTGAAAGCTCTGGTTATATTACAGGTCATACTTTAAATGCCAAGTGAAACCATTCATAACATTAAGCTGCTGTCTGTTCAGATTAATTTATCAAACATCAAAGGACTTAATTTATCAAATATCAAAGGACTTAATTTATCAAACATCAAAGGACTTAAACACATTTTTTTGTTTGTATGTTATTGTCCTGATGAAGGCTAGTTAACTGAAACATTGACTCTTGTAGTTGCAATTGTGTTATATACCTATTTTGAATTTTCATATTACACTGATTTCTTTATTATTAACTCTTAGCAGACATGCAGATTATATTATTTTTTGGTGATTGAAATGTTTCCATTCTAATGAGTTTTATTATAATATTTTATTTTATTATACAGAAGACTTTTTAATTTATATTTTAAAAATTTATTTAGATGATGGAATTGAAGTTGCGGATCTTGGTTGTGGGACAGGAGTTCTCATTCTTGAACTGGCTAAGCGATATCCCAAAAGTAATTTCCATGGCTGTGACATTTCAGAAGATGGTTTGGCAATTGCTCGTCAACATTTAGAAGACAGTGGAGTGTCTAACTTAAGATTCTCAAATGCTGATCTAACTTGTTTACCTGAAGCCATGCATTCAAAGTATGATTGGATTCTGGCTTATGATGTCATCCATGACCTGTCGCAGCCATTGAAGGCATTGAACGAGATTAACAAGTGTCTCAAACCTGGAGGATTGTTTGTCATGGGGGACATACACACTCCCAAAGACCGGTGTGGCATTCCAGGAGATAATGCTTCAATGGTTTTGTATGGAATAAGTACTTTTCTGTGCTTGCCGGCAAGTGCTGATGATGATGGAACACTTGGCCCAGGAGCTGCTTGGAGTATTGAGGAAGCACAAGCCCTTATTGCAGAATCTAATCTCAAATTTATCAAGTCACTTTATGACAAGCCTTATTTTGCTTATCACATCTGTCAAAAAGAAGTAAGCATGCATTTGCTAGCATCATAGTTTCCCAGTGAACTTGTGTATAGAGTGAAAGAGAGGAAATGATTGATTTACTGAGCAGTATAACTTAGTGATGTGTTGTCATTTAGTCCTTTAAGTGTACATTTTATATTGATTTCTTTTTTTTTTGTCAGTTTTTATAAGGTTCATTTATTTCTTTGTCAAGGCATTTGTTTTAAAATATTTATATTTGATTTATTTTGCATGGTTGTTATCATATTTTTACCAAACTTGAAAATATTTTTCTAATTTTAAATAATATCATGACATCTTGAATTAAATTTCCTGGATTACATCTTTTTTGCATACATTAGCTTTTAGTTTTTTAAAGTCTCAAAGGTATATGAAATAGACAGGTTTTTATGAATAGCCAATGGGAGTGCTTTTTTGCTTAAGGCATATAAACATTTTCTTCTTATGCATTAATATAATCAGTATTCCTCACATTAATATTATCACAGTATTGCAGGGTTTTATTTTATATAGAAAGATCTCAGTGGTAGGTTACTGACTTTTCATTTTGTTTATAAGAGAAGAGAGAGAGAGCTTGTGATTACTTGTGTCAATCCTTGCGAAAAAGGATTTATATCTATACTTGAGAGTGGTGAGCATTTCTCAACAACTTTCTTGATTAATAATAATGATTCACAATTAAGTGTAGTTATGAATACTTGAAAACGAGAAGAGAATCAATGAATACTTGAAAATGAGTAAATATTGATAAAACATGTTCATACACCTCCAGCCTAATTGCTCAACAGCACTATAATAATTATTCAAATGTTTCTATAGCAGTCACATTTAAAAATAATATATTTCAATATTTATTTATAGATAAATAGATAAATGTTTTATTGGATAAATATTGATTGAAGGATTTGATATGATATCATTGAACCATTACTATCATTGGATGCTGCTGCTTTTTTTGTTGTTGTTGTTATAGCTAATCTCTGATTACAGTATTTAAAATTATACCACCTATGAGCTATTATAAAGTAAATAAATGAATAAACAACACTTGTGTATATTTAATTACATACATGATCTTTTTGTGACAGACATGCATTTATTGAAAACAAAAAATGTGTGTGTTAGAGCGTGTATGTCTTCGATATATATATGAGCATGAAAGGAGTTTGGAATAAAAGTACATTTAATACAGGGAAGGGACTGTAAAAGAAATCAATAATTTTATTATATAATTATTTTAAAGATGCACCCATAACATATTTTCAAGGTCCAGAGCTGCATATATAAAATGCCAAACAGCCCAGATTGATAATAATTTTTTGTGTATTTATTGAGTAAGACTGATACTAATGCTGCAGAAAAGAAAACCAGACTAGCTAGTTCACTACTCCTGAATGAACCGTATAGAATGTTCCAGATTATTATTATATGTATGGTATACATTTATGGGAATTTGTGGTAATTGTAAAGACATCTAGACTAGTTAGCCCTGGGTGAACCATGTATAGCGGTTCTGATTGATATATCCAATCACTGGAGGGTTTGAACTTGTTATGCTTGCCACAAAACCAGACTCTGTCAGCGTGATGTTGATTGGTGAAAAACAATTAGTAATAAATGGAGATAACTCCAGCTGGCGCTCATCATCTACAAACATTCCATGGAGAACTTTGAAAGTCTGTTTAGAAGAAGAATATAACAATGTTTTAATGATACATCTTAAAGTATAATAGTCCTAATACATGAATTAGAAGTCAGTAAACATTATTGTTCCCTATACTTCTACTATAAGTTTGTAATTATAATTCATTAACTGTTATCTTGAGTTGTTGGTAATGTAAATGACATCAGTGATTGATACAAATGAAAGTATAAATAACTACTAAATGAGTTAATAAATGCCTACAGTAATGATTTGTTTTTATTGAGAATAACTATAGCACTGAGTTGACTATATATATGATTACAGCATTGTTCTGTTGATAATTCAAAAACTTGATACTGTCACAGGAAATGAGGGACAGAAATTATATTTTATTTCATTTTAAAAATCCGCTAACAAAACTAGTTGAAGTAACCTGAGTTTTGTTATTTTCATATGTAGCATGAAATTCCAGTAACGGTCACCTAAGATCTCTTTAGTAGACAGACGTTCGTGACGCAGTGTGTGTTATTATATCATATTGAATATATATATTAGTTTGTGAAAGATATGTATATTGAACAATTGGGACAATTACGCACTACTGGTCACATGTTGAGAGAAAAGGCCAGTGCGCATTAGAATTGACCACAGAAAAGCATGCAGCACGGACAGCACTAAATATCCAAGGGAAAATCGAGTCATGAGACATGGCTTCTGGAAGTTTCTGGAAACCTTCAGTGAAGCTATATAAGAGGCAAAAGGAAGATTTTACTCTCAATGTTGAAAACGTCGATTCGTCTGAAGCCAGTCTAACTTCACGTATGAATTATCTCATGTACAGAGATTTCATAAAGGAAAGCTGCAAAAATCTTTTTCCATCCGTTTTCCATCCATCTGATGCCATATATTGAGTAACGAGGCAAAATTACTCAGTATAATTTTTGGCAAAGTGGAAAGTTCACTGTCAAGAAAAACCGATGTATGCGACGCTGGTTGTATGCAGTTAACGACACGAGGGACCAATTTGTTCTCCCCCCTTGTCTGAGTTTGGTTTGACAGTCTATCCCGCAATTGAGAAGGCTAGCACTGAGATAATCTTCAGATATCCGGATTTCTACACTCAATGTAATGCGACGACACATCCCACTGGATGACTCCATCCGATAATGCTAAACGTCGTTGGGGTGTCCATTTCCACGACAACCAAGAAACAACGACAGTTATCGAGGCTGACAACAGTCAGCTAAATATCAGATTTCTCCGCAGTGATAATCTGATAGTGGTGCCTAGATTCTGCAGAATCTTCACCTGTAATGCGACGCCGCAATTGCGTCGTGGTCTTCACTTTGAAGTGCCCCTTATAAGGACGTGTGAGATTACGTCATCTCCTTGGAACTCTGACAATAATAGTGAGTAATAATTAGCACGGCTAACGCGCACATACTTAACTCTAGGACTCTAGGAAAATGAACACTATTATATCATTTGTGAAATACAAACTTTAATGTTAAAATTAATGCTTATTTTATATATGAACTATTGTTAAAGCGGCCCCATTTGCCGCATAAGAATTGTGTAATTAATCTTTATTTTATATTGTGAATTTCATCATTTTCATCCCCCCTTATTTCCCACAGAGTGTCTGACATTGGAAAGTTGAATGAATGATTAATCACTGTGCGAAAGAGTAGTGCCCCTTTTAAATCGGGAAATAAATATCCTGATTTAACCATCTTTCAACTCTCTTGTTATTCATAGTTTTAGAGAGGGACGAAAGAATTTGTATTAGTATTGTTTTGCACCGTTCGTCTGTTCGTCCATTTATTCACATTCATGATACTCACTCACAACACACACCGCCAATAAAACGTTCCTTGGCATGACATAAATAAACTGGGCCCCACCCAAACATCAATGGTGTATGTCATGTGTGTCTATGTAACAACCTGACGCGACGTAGTACTGGCATACGTCACACGGGCTTTTCTTGGAGGTGCACCGGAGCAGGCCAAAAATAGACTTCACCCCTTGCATCTCTAACTTCAGCTCGGGTCGGCTTGTAACGAGCCGCCCACTTTGTGACAGATACTTTGAGTTTTTTATATCACTGACTATAGTATTGTAAGTTCTTGAATTTACTGTAAAGACTAAAGTTGTAAGTTTATAACCCTATGATTGCAGAAGTGAGTTTGAGCCTATTTATCTATGTGACCATCTGTGTGATACAGTGCTAGTGCACAGCACCAGACAGAGATTGGTTATCAACATTCTGATCAGAGAAAATCTATGATCAACATTCTGGTCATCTGCAGTCAAAAGATTAAAGTTAATACAAACTAACCAACTGTTAGCTCAAATTTTTACTGTATTTTAAGTTCTTGATGGTACATTAAATGACATCAATATCTTGAGTTCATGATGATAATATAAATAATTACAGCACTTTATAGTTTAAGTTCTTGATGGTACAGTAAATGACTTCAATATCTTGAGTTCATGATGATAATATAAATAATTACAGCACTTTAGTTTGAGTTCTTGATGGTACAGTAAATAACTTCATTACCAATGAGTGGATGATAACATTATAAATAATTACAGTATTTTATGTTCTTGATGGTAAAATAATGACTACCTTGAGATCATGATAATAATATGAATAATTACACTACTTGAAGTTCTTGATGGTAATATAAATTACTACAGTTCTGTGAGTTTTTGATGAAAACATAAATTAATATCCTTTATAAATTTAATGCAGAGTATTGTTAGCAGAAATAATTCAATACTGTAGTGTCTAAAGTTAAATGATTAACATACTATGAGTTCTTACATGTTTGTTGTTAACATAAATAAATAGTAATCTGAGTCTTGATGTTACTACTTATGATTGCAAGTATTTGAAGTTAAACAATTAATATCCTTACTGTATTTATTATACTATGCATGAAGTTGCTACCCATAAGTCACTGTGTAGGTAAACTGCACTATAATGATTTCTCCAAGACTTACATTAACAGAATACACTTCGTATGGTTAGAAGTATAGAGTAATATGAAATGGAGGCAAGATTTAAAAAAGGAAAATATTGTGATATTAAACATTTTCAGACAAATAAATAAACAAAACTAGGAAGATAATATGGGAATATTTTTTATCAAATTTGAATCAAATTATAGAGTGAAAACTAAACCAGCATCTAAAAAAGAAATCTATAAATTATACCACTAATGTTAAATAGAAGACAAAGTGTGCAACTAAAAGACACAAAGACCCCCAAACAAGCAAGGAAAACAAGGATTTTAGAAATTAAAAAACGCACAACTTAATTATATGATTATAGCTATATATTTCAACCACATAAAAGAAAAAAGTTAAAGTGGAAGAAACTGGAAACATTTGACAGTCACAAAAGATAAATAAGGAATTGGATTAGTAATCATAAAAATAAATCTAGTACCATTTGAAGATTAGTGATAATAAATGTCATAATTATTAGTCCTAGGGAGTGATTTTAGCAAAGTATCAAAAGTACCAGTTATAAATGTCTTGTAGACTGTCTCAGACAGAATTCTTTGGCACCAAACATCTATACTGACAAAGGCAAAATATTTTATTATCATTTAAATGTGTCTTATAGATTGCCTCAGACAGAATTATGATGGTACAGCTTAAGCATCTTACAGATTGGTAAAAATAAAATGTATTGTCTGTTAATGTCTTAAAGATTGACAAAATTCTGATGGTAGTAGTTAAGCATATCTTACACTTTTTTACAGAGTGGAAATACAGATGGTATGAATTTAACATGTTTGAAGATTGGCTGGTCAAACACTCTTATATTAATAATTAATGTATCCACTAACCATTTATTTTTTGGCATAATATTGTTAAAGCCAGATTAATTGTCTTTTCTGGCTGGCAAAATACTGTTATTGCTTATTATTATATATTAAACATTTACTTCAAACAACGGTAAATACATGTTTTGTTAGTACTAATTGAATGTGACTTTAAGCACAAACTGTGGTATAAACTTATAAAGCTGCCACTGCCAGTGATTTTCCTAATACAACCTTAGTGTCAATTAAGTGTGTTTTAAACATGAACTCAGTTAAAATGATTCTTTTAATTAGAGAGTTACAGTGGTAAATTTACTGCATCAATTAAATGTTTCTTAAGACTAATGGTAAAAAAAAAATTAAAAGATACTGTTAGTGCCAATTAAACATATTACACTAGTGAAATAGCCATTTACATGTGACTGTCAAATATCCAAGGCAAAATACTGGTATTATTAAATATAATGTAAATGTCTTACAATCTGATAGACTGACTAGTGAAAATATGAAACTGCTAATTCAACATTAGACTTAAAGACTGGTAATGCCATTACATATGTTTAATATACTGTAACTGGGTACTTACATGCATAACATCAAAGATATGGAAGAGCCCATAGTAAACTGGCCAACGAGGATAGACTATGTCAGTATTTGTCCAGTCAGCAGCCACAGCTGTCTTGTTGGAAAAGAATAGCAAGCCCCACCTGCCAATTTAAGTTCACAAGAATAAATATGTTTCTATAAGAATTGGATTAAACATCAAAGCTATGTAAGTAATTGTATGCTTTTAAAATATTTACTTTATGCATTTTTTCTTAGAAGTCAAATAGATTTGATTAAAAATTTTGTTTAAACATGCATAAATTAAAATGTCCTTCCACTATGAATTTTTGTTGTTGAAAATAGGTGGGGTTGGAGAGTAGCACCCTCATCTTTTAAAAACTAATACTCTGTCTTTGAAAACAAAAAAGCATAATCTTCATTCAAGCTGATGATATACTCAGAAAGGGGCCTAATGTATTCATCTTTCCTTAAAATCTTGTATTCTAAATTCTGAAAGGGAATACACACTATTCTACCTTCCAGTGAATCTGATTTTATACTTTCAAAGATAATTATCTACCCATCTTTTTTTAAAATTTAATAACCTATATAAAAGTCAACACATCCATTTAAAATTAAAAACTGCAATCCTATTTTCAATAGAAGTGTGTCTTTCTTTGTAAACTGACATCCTATCTTCAAAGATCAGTGTCTATCTTTGTAAACTGACATCATAAAATTATAATTATCTTTGAAGTGTGTCTGTCTTTCTTTGTAAACTGACATCCTATCTTCAAAGTGAAGTATGACAGTATGTCTTTCTTTCTTTGTAAACTGATATCTTATCTTCAGAGAGAAATATGTCTATCTTTAAAAACTTACATCATAAAATTATTTTCGAAGAGAGGTGTGTTTGACTGAAAACTGACATCCTATCTTCAAAGATCACTAAGTTGAGACCATTCTGGACGAGGCTTCAAGGGAGATCGAGGCCCCACCCCTCTCACCTCTACCAGCGACGCCACCTAGAACATCAACCACGGCGACAACAACAACAACAAAAAGCCACCACCACCACTATCAACACCAGAACAGGACCAAAGAAGTAAAAGACGGCGCCCGCCACCACATATTCGAAAACAACAACGCCAACAACAGCAACAACAACCACAACAACAATGGCGGTACTAGGAGCAACATCACCCCTCTTGGGTATTTTTTTAACCACCCAATGGCCGACATGATACAGCTGTTGCTCGACCATTTATACTAGCCACAACCCCCACCTTCGTACAGTAAGCTCTTACTTGTTTGGGAGATGAAGAGCTACGGCACCTGTTGGCTGCCAAGAGTACCATGATGCGTCTGTACCAGGCACCTGGAAACAGGCAAAACGTATTTTGTAGTCAAATGTCTATTACTTTCTAATTTTGACATAATTATGGGTGATATTGCAACAGTGTTTTATAGCTAACGTATTTTACTTACTAATTTTGAACTGGTAAATGCATGATATAGAACGGGGAATCCAAGAGACGAAAATAAAAATTACCAGCTCGTAATGGCCGGTAGACGCGTTTTCTCGCGTTTGATACTGTGGCCTGAAACATGCAAACGATTTATTTAAGTCACAGATTACGCACACGGCTGACTACATTTCAACTGGGGAAAAAAAATCTTACATACATTTCAACTGGGAAACACATCTTACATAAAACATTCAACTGGGAAACACATCATACATACCACATTTCAGCTGGGAAACAAACCAAGTAAAGCAAAACAGATCTAAATAAAGAATATATTGCATTGAGTTTGTATTGGCTAAAAGAACGTACCTTGTGTAATTGAAACTTGTCCTGAATGAAATCTGATTTTCATTTTAGGACGAGTTTGACTTACATTTATATCTCTTAAGTTTACATTAAACAAAATTGCTGATATACTAACTAGAAGATATACAAATTATAGTGAAGTACAGTGTTTAGAAATAGATGCTTGTTTTACTGTCACAATTAGAATATCCGAATATACCACTACTCTCTATTAAACATTATGGTATGTTATTAGTGCTGTCAAACTCCCAGCATCCCATTCATTTTTTTTGGTATCTTTTATAGTGTCCTGTTATTGTCACAGTATCCCATTAGAATGAACTACTAGATTGTCACGAGACCCCATTAATGTCCAACTATACTGTCATAACGTCCCTTCTAAAAGGGCATGTAAAACTGTCATGATATCCCATTACAATGTCCAGTTATATGTTAGGAAGCCCCAGTATTTTTTGAAGGTCATGTAAAACTATTGAAATATTCTATTAGTCTGTAATGCTTTCCCATGGTAGTGTTCTATTAGAGTAAATTAGTATGTCACGGCATACTATTAAAGTGTTTGAATAGATTGTCATGGTGTCCATTAGTGTCCTCTTAGAATATCATGGTATCTCATTAGTGTCGTGCTAAACTGTCATGGACCATTTCGGAGAATTATGTATGCGGTGTCCTCAAAGAGGTTTGGTTAGTTCCGGTTCATTTGTTGACATTTTGCGAGGATCACCTGTAATGTTAGAATGACAATGTCCCGACTTAAGTAATTGTCATCGCACGTGTTATGTTCCCGATTGTGCTGTTGTAAGCTTCATGTGTCCAACTTTATCATTTCATACACTATCCAAGGAAGAACAACTGAGAAAGCAATGGATTATAAAAATCCACAGCATTTCCTTATTCAGTTAAGAACATATAATTTTAACTGAATAAGGGAATGCTATGGATAGTAATGACATAATATTAATCAGCTGTGGCTGAGAGAATCGATATAATTGGATTCTGTGCTTACTAGAATAATCTGGTGAGTTTATTTAATGGAAACAATAAATAATGTGAATTAGACCAGTCTTGTAAGATACACACTGTGATGTTCTTTTTCTTCTTGTTGCTTGATTTGTGGCCATACTTGGCTTTTGACGTTCCATTCATTCCATGTTTACCTGATGTTCCTTTTCTTCTTGTTGCTTGATTTGTGGCCATATCTGGCTTCTCAGGTTCCATTCATTCCATGTTTACCTGATTGGACAATCTGCTGTGGTTTCATCCCGATTTTCATTTTGCTTGGAGCAACAACTGTAAATCTGACCTGGTGGGGACATCATGCACAGCAAAGGGACAAGCCAAAACATTGCCGATGACATCATTTTTCTATACATTGCTAACAGAGTGCCAGGAGAGATAACTCCATGTGCCTTAAAAATACCTATATAATTTCTTTCTTTCCTTCCTGATGTAAAGTTGTTAATGTGTGTTGATTTTTCTGTTGATAGTGGTAAGAATACTGTAAGAATACTATTTAATTTGAGTATGGAAATGATCACTTCAAGAACTGAGAATTATGTCTTATTTGTCTTAACTCTAATCTTTTAAGTAAGGACAGCACATTGAACATTATTGACTTTTGAATTTATATATTTGTGTACATCCATATGTTAATGTCTTGATTCAATGTGATATGTATTAAAATAAATTTCCATTCTTCATCCACTACTTCCTCATATATTTGGGAGAAAAGGACCGTTCGTGCTTGGGGGAGGGGGGGGGTGCTTTTGTAATGATTAAGATGTCAGACATAAAAGTGAACTTTTGATTGTGGGTGTTCCACTACAAGTATATGGATATGTCAGGTCAATGTTGACTCAAAATATTTGTAACAAATTTTTCCACCACTCTTTTATTTTTGTCACTTGTATTCCATATTTTCTTAATAACCATATTTGTTATGAAATGTTCTTTTTGAGGGGGGGGGGGGCACTTGCTCGGACTACAGCGCATAAATAGACATCGCTGCATCACGTTTAGTGCAGCACAATGTGGGGAGCGCATAAGTAGACATTGCCACTGCACGTTTAGTGCAACACAATATGGGGACCTGCACCTGCTTTATCAAGCAGCGGGGGAGAGAGGTGTCTGTAATTAAACCAAACCATTCCTCTTTCCTGTGGAACACAATAGGTCCTGTTCCGTAAATTTTACCGTTACTTGCTACAGAAACCCACTTGTGTACAGACGTGATTTTGTCCAAGTCCCCGTTTGGGGAGTTTGTCATGGTAAAATCTAATTAAAATCAGAAACTCCCCATTAGCTACACCAGTTATCTTCATCTTTACCATTATCACTGCTGTGCTTGTCTTGTGTGTGGCTTGTGCATGCCCTGTGTTCGCTTCTCCTTTGGCTTGTCATCTGCAATTTTGTGCGTTCTTTGCACTTGTGAAGCAGAAGTTGGAGACCACATTCAGATTATGGCCATGATCTCATCTATGTGAAGGGAGCAGGACTAGGGAATATAATCCTTTTCTCTCTGTGGAAACCTCTGCCAACTAGTGAAATATATTTAACATTTGCTAATCACAGATTGTAGTAGACAATAGACCCGAGAGCTTCAGGCCTCATATGCTATAGAACTAAGGAGTCTATATTCTGTGTAACTAATATATGTGTATATGTTATTCATTCATATTTAATCCATGTTGAATTGCTATGCTATATATACTTATATACTTATAATAAGTACTATTTCTTATTGCTTACACCCTTGCTCTTGTTATAAAATTGGGTTTGAAAGGTTAAGGCAGTTGGGGGCATAAATTATTAAAGTCGGGTAGAAAGAACCTTGTCTTAAAGGGTGTATACTGCTCTGTGAGAACATATGCTTAATTCATGGTAAATCACTGTACTCTCATATTACTCTGGGAAGGGACCAAGGGATGTCTCTATCCAGTTCTCCACCCGCAACTGAGAGGTGCAGAGTATCAAAAACATTAATGACAAGTCTTTCTTACAATTAAGAAACCCTCTCGTTATCACATAAATACAGCTAAGGGGAAAAAACCCGTTCATAGTATGTCTTTATTTAATACAATGAATAGCATAGGATAGAGATGTATATTGGGAGTCCACCTTATCGTAAACCCATTCCATTAAGAAGTATGTTATGGGAAATAATATAATTCTCAGTATGAAGAGGTACTTTTTGCATTGAGAAATACCTGTCACCCACTGATTGATGACAAAATTTATCAACATTTAAATTGTACCATCATTGATAACATACAGACTGATGACACAATTATCAATGTTTTACTTGTATCACCATTGATAATATACTGACGACACAAATATTAACGTTTTTAACTTGTATCACCATTGATAACATACAGATTGACAATGCAAACATTGATGTTTAACACATAACACCATTGATAACACATTGGCTGATGACATAATATTGATGTTTAACTTGTAATAATCAAGAGTAAGAAATAGAATCTGAAAATATGTTTAGTACAAACAGATAAATTCCCTCCATATTCAACAAACTCCCGTTTTACACAGTATTCCATGTTAAAGATGGATGGGGCTGTATGGGTAGAAACAACTTTAATATGATGAAATACATCTCTTGGTAACCCAGAGCCGTGAGCAATAAATCTATAAAGTGACTACTTCACCATAAACAGATTTTTTATTGCAAAAATCTTATCAAGATGGTATTAAACTACTTGAATGAACTAATCAGTTTACAATCAACATTTTCACTAATTGCTTTAGTTTAGATCTGAGTGACCATTTGCATCAGTCTTCTGTGTAAAATTTAAAGGAATGTTGGGAAAATATTTTAGTACACTTACTAAATTAAGTGAATCAACAGCATTTCTCACCTTGCAAAAATGCTGAACCAAGCCTCCCCGTCTTCTGGAGGTTTGTTTTGCCGAGAAGTGTTTTGGACCAAGGCCGCGATGGGAAACAACATCTCAACAGACCAGAATGTTGCTAGTAAGTAAAATATAATGTCAGTAGAGCAGAGACTTTGATAGTAAGTAAAAGTTAATCTCAAACAGGTAATAAATAAAATATAAATCTCTAGAATCGGTGGCATAGTAAGTTTTTTCCCTTTGTGCAGAGCTTTAGTGGTGGGCCCCTTTAATTTAAAATGGAAAAATAAAAGCTGTTGCATTAAACATAAATCAGGTAGCCACATGAAACAAGTGTCTACAGTAGTCTGAAGAGAAGAATCCTATAATGTTTGTTTCCCTCCCTTTTCTTGCACACAAATATCCTCCACTTTTGAAGTGTCAATCTTTCTTACATGTTCATATTTTTCATATTTATAACATTGCCAGGTCACTCAATCGCTCTTCAGACAAAGTACTTCGTTGGTCAATGATTGATGTAATGGCACACTGGTTGGTTACTAAATGACGCATTTTGGCATTCTGCCTCTGTTAACGCTAATTAAACTATTGAGTGCATACGTATAGATACATTGATTACATTCTGAAAGTAAAAATAATAGACTCTGCTCATTGCCAGGTGACCCCTGACTGCTGGGGCCCTTGTGCATTGCATATGACATGCCACTGATTAGAATGTTGCTAACAGGTAATAAGACATGTCAAAAGAGCAGAATGTTACTAACAGGTAATAAAACATGACAAAAGAGCAGACTTTTGCTAACAGGTAATAAGACATGTCAAAAGAGCAGAATGCTGCTAACAGGTAATAAGACATGTCTAAAGAGCAGAATGTTGCCTTATGTAAACTAAAAATCTGAATAGAATGATTGTAACAAATAACAAGATATCTCAAGACAGTAGAATGTTGCCTTATGTAAAATATAATCTGAATAGAATGATGCTACCAAGTACAATATAATGTAACAAAAAAGAATGTTGCTTGCATGTAAAATACAATTTCAGCACACTAAGATGTTGATAAGAAGTAAAATATAATCCCAACAGAAAAGAATGTTGCTTGCATGTAACAAACAATTTCAACAGACTAAAATGTTGGTAAGAAGTAAAATACAATTTCAACAGATTAAAATGTTGGTAAGAAGTAAAATACAATTTCAACAGATTAAAATGTTGGTAATAAGTAAAATACAATTTCAAGACTAAAATACTGGTAATAAGTAAAATACAATTTCAAAAGACTAAAATGTTGGTAAATTATAGAATATGACCACAACAGTTAAGAGTGTTGATAACATGGAAAATATATCTCATTAGAGAAGAATTTTGTGTATTTCATTAGCATTGCATAGTAAAAATCATTTTCATTATCTCTCGTATTTATTAAAAATACATGTCGTCAAAATGCACTCCGTAAACCTGTATTTAACGACACAGCAGTACAGCTTGTGATGTATCCTGCAACGGACTAACTTAATAAAGAAAACAATATAACAGCTAATAACTGAGTCCTGTAAATGATAAAATATCACGACCCCAAAGTGTGAAATCAATACCAAAACTATTTCAAACTTCAATACACAATCGACTGGAAACAACAGGAAAACGTGATCACAACTAAGAGGTATTAGTGCTGTTACGTAACATTTTAAATCATAGTCCTGAAGAATATAAAATGGGACAATAGTATAATCAAGTGATAGATGAAAGATTTGTATTGTAGTTTAGTGTAGCGGGCAAGCCACTTAGTTAATGAAATGATTATTATTATTAATTAATCTTTCATAACTAATTACAAGTGACGATAATCTTAATTTATTTTATTAATGATCTTCCAGCACACACCACTCGTCTCTCTCTCACTTGGCGGATATTTTGTTGCTATAGACGTTTTCTCTATTCCTCAACAATAAACATTTACGGTCACATAATGTTTCCGTGAATTAAAAACTTCTTCTAAAGGAGAAGACAAATCTGTCTTTAATCAACATTTAGCGAGCCCCCATCCACCCCTTTTCTTCTCCAAAATAAGATTATAAATATGAATATGTGTAAGAAGGTAAATGTATTAAATGAACAATCAAATATACATATAACAATTACAATGACTTCAATATTCCACGAACTTACGTTCGGATAATTTTACGTTACATAGTGTCTCTCTTTATAAAAGAATATAATTACAATTGAACAATAGAGTCAATACAAATCACACGTTAGTCCTATCAGAAAATAGAAATGGCATTATTAGAGGTAGGTTAATATAGTCTTTTACATGACCTAAATTAATCACTGCTTTAGTCCTTCGCTTGTCAACACGTGTACCACCACACAGGATGGAAAACATTGACGTGCGCTTTCCTCTCAAACCGATTGAGCGCTCTGCTCACCATGTCGGTTTCTTCAAGCAGAACATGATCACAATAATTTTGGTACCTTCAATGTACTAGCATTTTTAGAATGTACCCAGTATACTTTGCTCTGATACATCAAATGTGTGTGGGATACTCCCTTACGCTTGCACACTCAACAACTGGCATTTCCAGCATCTCCCTGGTCAATCAAGTTTATAACTGGTGAACCAATGAAAGCTGCAGTTATTGAGGCCAGAATGTGTATACCTAACTAAATGAAAACTACAGCTATTAAGGCCAGAAAGATAGTCTAACTAACCAAATTAAAACTACAGTTATTAATGCAGGAGTATGCAGACCTAACCAAATGAAAACTATAGTTAATAAGGCTGGTAGGCCTAACCAATGAAAACTACAATTATCAAGGCCAGAACCAGCAGACTGAACCAAATGAAAACTACAGTTATCAAGGCTAGAACATGCAGACCTAACCTAATGAAAACTACAATTATTAAGGCCAAAATATGTAGAACTAGCCAAATGAAAACTATATTTAGTAAGGCCGAAGAAAGTAGGACTAACCAAATGAAAACTACAGTTATCAAGTCCGGAACATGCAGACCTAAGCAAATGATAACTATAGTTATCAAGGCCAAAACATGCAGACCTAACCAAATGATAACTATAGTTATCAAGACCGGAACATGCAGACCTAACCAAATGATAACTATAGTTATCAAGGCCAGAACATGCAGACCTAACCAAATAATAACTATAGTTATTTAAGCTGGGGCATGTAGGCCTAGCCAATGAATACTACTGTTATTAATGCCTGAAAGCCTAATCAATGAAGATTACATTTATTAAGGCTGGAGCAAACACCAAACATAAATTTGATAAGATTTTGAGTCATTCAAGGGAAGGAATAAGAAAGATTATGACAGAAAAATACATAATTAATAATTGAATAAACTCACAAGGATTGTTAATATCATTCACGCCCCCATCGAAATATATGCCTTTTTCTGCTATGCCTTCCCAGTCCATGAAGTCGCCACCGTCAATGTATGCCTGTTGCCGCAAAAAAAGGTGAACAGTATTTAAGTACAAATCAATGTGAATGCTAATCAGGATTAGGTCAAAGTGAATGTTGTTTAAGAACAGGTCATGATTAGTTGTATCAATAATTACTGATTGTTTTACCATGATTAGTTCTATCACTCAATAATTACTGATTGTTTTACCATGTTTAGTTCTATCACTCAATAATTACTGATTGTTTTACCATGATTAGTTCTATCACTCAATAATTACTGATTGTTTTATCATGATTAGTTCTATCACTCAATAATTACTGATTGTTTTACCATGATTAGTTCTATCACTCAATAATTATTTAATTATTGATTGTTTTACCATGATTAGTTCTATCACTCAATAATTATTGATTGTTTTACCATGATTAGTTCTATCACTCAATAATTATTGATTGTTTTATCATGATTAGTTGTTGCTCCCAGTAATTATGGTTGTTAACTATGATTAGTTGTAGCTCTCAGCACGAATCATTGTTTTATCCTAATGAGAAATAAACAGGCGATTGTTATCCGTCTTTCCCAGTGATGCTGGATTTTTTCGAGGCACCCTCGGCGAGTCAAGCCATTATTACGTTATTACTGACCATGCAGCAGAAGCATTGGGTCAAGGCGAATCAAGCTCTTGAAAACCTCCCGTGTTTAAAATAAAAAACTATCCAGTTTGCCCAGATTACTATTAGAGCTACCTCATCCCCAAATTAAGAGACGTATCAGACATTAAGAACACATTTGTAATAGAGAAGCCTTCTTCTTTCCATGGGGAATGAGCGATTTCTTTTTTACATCCACTTTCAACATTTGTTGATTTCGAGGACAGTTACTATTAAGTTTAGAGGGAGGTCTAATTATTAATAATATACTCAGATTAGAGGGAAGTGTAATTATTAACGACATACATGGGTTAGATCTAATCATTAATATATCAGAGTTATGTCAAATCATTAATGATAGCTTAGAGGGCAATATAATTATTAATTATATACTCGGATAAGAGGAAGTCTAATTATTAATCAGGTTAGAGAGAGGTCTAAGTATTAATAATATATTCATATTAGAGGGAGATGTAATTATTAATAATACTCAGATTAGAGGGAGGTGTAATTATTAATAATACACTCAGGTTAGAATACTCAGAGAGAGGTCTAATTATTAATAATATACTCAGATTAGAGGGAAGTCTAATCATTAATGGCACACTCAGGTTTGAATGAGGTCTAATCATTAACGATATAGTCAGAAACATATCTAATTATTAACAATATACTCAGATTAGAGGGAGGTCTAATCAGTAATTATATATTCAGATTAGAGAGGTCTAATCATTAATATGCTCAGATTAGGGGAGATCTAATCAGTAAAGATATATTCAGAATAGAGAGGTCTAATAATTCCAATCATTATAGAGAATTGTAATTATTAATGATTTAGTCAGGTTAGAGGGAGGTGTAATTATTAATGATATATAATCAGATTATAGGAAAGTCTAATTATTAATGATTTAGTTAGGTAAGAGGGAGGTGTACTTATTAAATGATTTAGTTAGGTTAGAGGGAGGTGTACTTATTAATGATTTACTCAGATTAGAGGGAAGTCTAATTGTTAATGATTTAGTCATATTAGAGGGAGGTGTAATTATTAATTATATACTCAGATTAGAGGGAAATATACTTACTGACTGATTTACTCAGGTTAGATAAATGTCTAGTTATTGACTGATACTCTGAGATCAGCAGGAGGGCTAATTATTGATTGACATAGAGGGAGGGTTAAATCTCTGATAGTCTCAATTTAGAGGAAGGGTTAATTTCTTACACGAGTCAGCAGCAGGTCCCACGTCGTACCTAATGCATTAATCTCGATTTCTTTGTACCTGCAGAGATAAAACCATGCAAAATATAAAATTAAATTGGCAATAAATTATATTTAAAAATAAAAATACCAGGCCAGTGTTTATTAACAATGAATCTATAGAATAGCTGTACATGTTCTATGTCCTACAATTGCTTCAGTGCAGTTTACTACCCTAGTCATGAATGAAATGACAGCAATTACCTAGAATATGTATGACTGGTCACTAGTCATATGATACGTTTACAAGAGACAGAATATATTTGATTGGTCACTAATGAATGATAAATGTACAAGAGATAGAATATATTTGATTGGTCACTAATGAATGATAAATGTACAAGAGATAGAATATATTTGATTGGTCACTAATGAATGATAAATGTACAAGAGATAGAATATATTTGATTGGTCACTAATGAATGATAAATGTACAAGAGATAGAATATATTTGATTGGTCACTAATGAATGATAAATGTACAAGAGATAGAATACATTTGATTGGTCACTAGTCATGAATGATAAGTCTGCAAGAGATAGAATAATCTAGGTTTTGTTTGCTCACTGGTCTTATATTCCTACAAGACGTAGAATATGTTGACTGGTCAATATGGCCTTCCAAATACACGATTCTGAAGAAGTTGAATAGATATTTGACTGGTCACTATAAGAGGTTGAATTGCTATTTGGTCACTGGACACACATTTTTGCAGACATTAAATAAATAATTCTGTTTTGTTTGATTATGAAAGATTTATTAAAGTCAGTTTTAATTACGTACCACGACATGGAGTTGTCTACATCAAAGAAAATCTGAAACAAAAAACGTGTTCTTGTAATTTTATGATATGCTTCAATTAGCAGTAATTAGCACATCAGTTTTAGATAAAGAAATAAAATCTCAAACGATTATGAAACATTTTTATTATATCGTAATAATGAATACAACTTAATAATTCTTTATTAAAGAACTAACATCTAAAGAAAACTTAAGCATTAATTAGGACAATATAATAAATCTTCATTAAAGAATTAATGTTTAATTAAATCTAAAGCATTATTTAGGTCTTTAGGACAACATAACAATTTCTTATTAAAGAACTAATGTCTTAAGAAAACTAATTAGGACAACATAATAATTCCTTATTAAAGAACTAATGTCAAAAGAAAAATAAAGCAGTAATTAGGACAACATAATAATTCCTTATTAAAGTACTAATGTCTAAAGAGAACTAATTAAGACAATAATTCCTTACTAATGTCTAAAGAAAACGATAGTACTAACTGGTGTATGCTCTACTTTGTAAAAGTAAAATCTGAACAATGACAAAGCATTTGGGAAGCTCGAAGGCCACAAGGCCTAGATGCAAGCTTTTGCACGCAGTTGGTCAGGAGTTCATTATGGCAAACCACACACCCACTCTCTTCAGCCCACACCTACTTTTTTCAGCCCACACACCCACTCTTTGACTCTAGATTATAAACCGTTTTGAAATTTTAAGTTTTAATAAAAGTCTTCATTTTTATTTTGGCTTTAAAAAAATATATTCCAGCAAATTATATAATTTATTAAATAAAAAAACATTATCTTAGTATCACTCATCAATGATATGAAAATGAGACAGATTAATTTTTGTTTAACATATTATATATTTTTTTAATTGTCCCAACTTGCTAGCAATGAACATTGCTCTCTAAATTATAAAAAAAAAGAAGATTAATTGGCTGTTTTTGTTGTTATTTTAAAAATAAACATTCATAGGCATCTAAGAAATATCATGATTAAAATAATAATTTTTGCTCAAAGTACATATATGCATTTAAATAAAGAAGGAATGTGAATTTACAGTGATGTTAATATCACTTCTGACTCGATAATATACAAATTAAACAAGTTAAAGTTTTTAATTAAAAAAGAATTTAATGACTTAATAATATTGGTTATAAGTAGCAAGAATATTAGTAACAAAAATGACAATAATTATTTCAATAACATTGTGAAATATCCAATGTTTCGAAACATTTTGAATATATAACAATCATTAACAATAAAAATATAAGCACAATTAGTTTTGAACAATAATGAAATAAATAAAATAATAAATAATACAAATAATATTCTGCTGAATTAAAAACAGTATCAGTAAAAATGATTAGTTATACTAATGTAGTTAACATAGTCAAAGTAACAACAGACATGAAAGGCAAAGTAAACCGCGGTTTGGCAAATGAATTACATTTAACATTGAATTACATTTAACAATGAATTACAGTTAACATTGATCGTTTGGACTGAAGATTTCTAAAACTCACCTCAAAGGCATTTTCTTCGAACACTACAATTGAACAAAAAAATAAAGAAACAAAAAATATAATTATACAGTAGGTTTATAAAATCATGTTTAATCTTAATTTTGTTTTGCATGATCAAATTTAATGCACAAAATTTTCATTTTCATTTGACAGTTTATTTTCTTTTTGACAGTTTATTTCATTTTCATTTCCCTTACCTTCCACCACACCCCAAAATGAAACAATTGCTCACATTGGCTTTTCTCACGTGTGAATTTATTTATGACTAAAATGGAATAAAAGCAATATTCCGTTTTGAAAAACTTGAAATTCATTAGCAATAATGTTCTTGCATAATCTTAACTTTGGTGGTCACAGAAACGTAAGCACACATAAGAGATCCTGTCGATCACTTTCACATATTCCTAAACTGTCCCCTATCACATCTCCCCTGTCACATTTCCTCTTTCACCCACTACTTCTTGCCTTTCATCTTCCACATGCACCCTCAAACCTATCACATCTACCCTTTCGTCTACAAACTCTGTCCTTTCATCTCTACCATTTCACTTACCACATCAACTGTTTTATCTCTCAGGTCTACCCTTTTATTATAGGCGAGATTTTAAGCATCACCTACCACATCTACATCTACTCTCTCACCTACCACATCTATACTCTCACCTACCACATCTATACTCTCACTAC
This sequence comes from Sinotaia quadrata, assembly GCA_028829895.1. Taxonomy (NCBI): domain Eukaryota; kingdom Metazoa; phylum Mollusca; class Gastropoda; order Architaenioglossa; family Viviparidae; genus Sinotaia; species Sinotaia quadrata. The sequence continues at coordinate 39,089,564 of CM054177.1, read as the reverse complement.
CACATATACATCTACTCTCTCACCTACCACATCTATACTCTCACTACCACATCTACATCTACTCTCTCACCTACCACATCTATACTCTCACTACCACATCTACATCTACTCTCTCACCTAACCATTTCTACCATATTGCCTATCACCTGTATCCTCTCATGCTTAAAATCTCACCTATCACCTTTACCTTCTTACATATCATCCCTACCACAGCACCTATCACCTCTACCTTCCCAACTGTCACAACTATTCTCTTACTTTTCACTTTTACTCATCTCCATGGTCTCCCCTCTATCATCTCACCCATCACCTCTACCTTCTCATCTATCATCTCTATCTTTTTAACCTTCACATCACCTATCACCTCTACCTTCTTACTCACAACATCAATCCTCTTGCCATTCACTTCAATATTACCTGTACCTTTACCCTCTTGCCCTTCACTTCTACCATCACCTCTACCATCTCAACCATCACCTATACCTTCTCACCTATTACCTCTATCGGAGTCTATCCTCTTACCCTTCTCTTCGAACTTCTCACCTGTCACCTCTATCTCTCACCCTTCAATTCTACCTTCTCACCTATCACTTCTACCATCTCACCTCTTACCTCTGCTATCTTTCTGGGTGTAAGTGGCCCAGACTTGATCCTCGTCCAGTCGGGCGCCCACATACACATATGTGTCGTCCCATATCACTTTCACCCGGGTGGCCTTGGTGGGGTTCGGGAAGCCATCGCCTCGTATGTCTAAGAGAAGCAATCAGCATTTATAGTATCCATAGCAACACAAAAACATGACTGACCCTCCATAAACATTCTTTATATCAAAGCAAATGTTAATTAAAAACACTCATTGTATCCAGAGTAAAAATTATTTTTAACAAATCAATTATAGCCAAGGTATTTCTTAATAATATGTTCGCTATATCAATAGAACTAGTTACAATACATTTATCAACACACTTTTATTATATCCATTGGTAAAAATAATTTAAAATAGTCACTCATTTGTTCTATCCACAGAATGAGAACTATCATCCATTATATCAACAGTACCATCAGCTGTAAACCATCATCTGATGTCTTTACAGAAATTACTATTGATCCATATTCAGATTTCACGTTGAAAAGTATCTAATGTACAATATTAAAAATATTTAAGAATATATATTAAAAGTAGTGAAAAATTGTGTATATATTTGTGTGTACAACATTAATTTATTTTATTTTTATGTGGTGCGTAACCAAACAAACAATTGTTATTCAGAACTGTATTTTGTTAACACATATATAGTACAAGATAAACACGTCTATTCCAAAGCACACATCTACTGTAGCTATAGAAACTCTTTTTATAAACCACACTCAACATGGCAATAGAAACAATTATTTATAAACATGAATCACTAGAGCCATTCAAACATTTTTTTTATTAAAACAAATACCTTCAAACAAATTGCCTAATAATAAAGAAATATATTAACAGAATGATCCCAAATGACACATTAACTAAGAAGTATTTAACAGAATGATCACAAATGATGCATTAAATTAAGAAATATATTAAGAGAATAACCACAAATGACACATATATTAAGAAATATATTAACAGAAAATCACAAATAACATATTAACTAAGAAATATATAACAGAATGATCACAAATGGCACATTAACTAAGAAATATATTGATAGAATGATAACTAAAACACATTAACTAAGAAATATATTAACAGAACGATAACTAAAACATATTAACTAAGAAATATATTAACAGAACGATAACTAAAACATATTAACTAAGAAATATATTAAGAGAACGATAACTAAAACATATTAACTAAGAAATATATTAACAAAATGATCATAAAAGACATATTAACCATACTAACTAAGAAATATATAACAGTTTGATCACAGTTGAGGCTATTTTAGAGAACAGTTTGGATTGGGCTGTTCATTACTGTACTGAATTCTGAAAACAGTACAAACCAATTTATTTTTCTTTGGTATAATTTTATGTCCACATTACAGAAAGTCTCAAAAGACGATTGAATCATGTTATGTCTCTTATGAAGATGATCATGATCAATAGATATTCCGGTCTTTAAGTAATAGTATTGATATGCTTACAGTAATAAGAGAATATATTTCCAGCCTGTATTAATAGTCATAATATGTCTATGTTTAAATTAAAAACTAATTAAAATTTCCTGGCTGTAATCAATAGTCACAATTCACAATGTGTCTATGTTTAAATTAAGAATTAATTAAGAATAAATTAAGAATTAATTAAGAATAAATTAAGAATTAAAATGTCCAGGCTGTAATTAATGATATCAATGGATCTATGTTTAAATAAAAGTATATACATTTCCAATCTGTAATTAATAGGTACAATGGATCTATGTTTAAATTAATAATCATCATGTGTCTGCATTTAAAGTGATTAAAAATTCCAATCTGTAATTAATAGTTATCAAAGCAATGTCTCTATGTAAACAATGAATGGTAGTTAAGACAACACTCTAAGTAAACAATCAATGGTAGTTAAGACAACACTCTAAGTAAACAATCAATGGTAGTTAAGACAACACTCTAAGTAAACAATCAATGGTAGTTAAGACAACACTCTAATAGAAACCGCTCTTTAAACTGTACATTAGATTTTTGACTAATAGACATTTTTGTTGGCGATACTGTTGTATCAAAATTCCAAGTGACTGAAAATAATACATCGCATGAAAACATATAGTATATATGAATAAAATCTATGTTATTATATTTAGCACACCAATAAAGTATGTTATTATGTTAAGATTACATGAATAAAATATGTGTTATTATATAATACAACACAAATAAAATCTGTTTTGTTACATGTATTTAGCACACACGAAATAAAATTTGTTATTATATAATACAATACACATGTATAAAATTCTTTATTATATTTAGTACACATCAATAAAATCTGTTATTATATTTAGCATATTATGTATATAATACAACACATATGAATAAAATCTGTGTTATCATATATAACACACGTCAATCAAAGCCCTATCTGACTTGTTATCTGTCCTGTTGTCTCTACCCTTATAGTCATACACACAATTCACTTCTATAAATAATTTGAATCCTGTCCTAGTGTGCAACAAAACATACAAATTTACTCAGTCAAAATCTGCAGGACTTGTAGTTTGTCCCGATCTTTGTAAAGAATAGGCACGTACACCCCATCAAAACCGACATGACGTCAGTCTGTTCCATTGTTGTACTCTAACAGACACATACAACAATCAAAACCGACATGACGTCAGTCTGTCCCATTGTTGTACTCTAGCAGACACATACAACAATCAAAACCCGACAAGATGTAGTCTTTCCCATTGTTGTACTCTAACAGACACATACAACAATCAAAACCGACATGATGTCAGTCTGTCCACTGTTTGTAACAGACACGTACGCCCATCAAAACCAACATGACGCTAATCTATCTTATTGTTTGAACTCTAACAAACGCATACAACAATCAAAACCGACATGACGTTCAGTTTGTCCCATTTTCGTATGTAATAGACACATACAACAATCGGAATCACTTGTAGTCGGTCTATTTTGTTTATAGGGAAAACTATATACCCAATATATAATTCCCATATCTCATGCACAATCTGTCCCAGTCATTGTAAATAACTATGTATGTCTAATCAAAGTCCGTACATGATCTGTAGTTTGTCCCTCTCTCTGTAACAGGCATGCATATCAAGTCCGAGGCTCGTCTCACTTTCTGTGTACTAACAGATTCCTAAAGATAGTCTCCCTTTGTGTCAAGCATCCAAAGACTGAAATGATTATAGTGTGAACTTAAAATGTGTATATTACCATTTAGTCTATTCGGTTTCTATAGGCGCACTCATAAACAAAGGTCGATGTTAGTTTCTTTTAATTATTTTAAGCAAATTTTCCAGCACCTAAAACACCTGCATGTTTTATTTCATACCAACAAAGTCTTGCGTCCATGGTACGCCTTCCCAGGCTGCATCATTGAGGTTGCCGTCCACTACAAGATTCCCAGACTTGCGGTGAGCAACGTAGTGACTGGGCAATGGCGGTTGACATGTTCTGGCCAACTCTAATTGCTCTTGACATTGTTCGCGATATCTGTGATTAGTATCATTTTAATTTAGTTATCATTACAACATTTTAATTTAGTTACAGGTACATTTTAATTTAGTTATCGTATATTTTAATTTAGCTATCTGTACAACATTTTAATTTAGTTATCAGTAATACATTTTATTTAGTTATCTGTACAACATTTTCATTTAGTTATCAGTACTAAGTTTTTGAATTTAGTTATCAGGGCATTTTCATTTAGTTATCTTGTACAACAGTACAGCTTTAATTTAGTACTATACAGTTCATGATAATTCTAACAAAACTGACAGTTATTCTGTGGTAAATTTTGTGACGTTTCTTATCATAAGCCGTTTAGGATATATGTTAAACATTTTCATCTATCCATCATTTTGAGACAAAGTTGTTTGCCCTTCAGTTCGAATACGTCCTGCGATAAGTTGTGACTAGACCTTCAGTTTAGAATAATTGCGATAAATTTTGACTAGTCCATCAGTTGGAAATAATTGCGGTAAGTTTTGACTAGTCCATCAGTTGGAAATAATTGCGGTAAGTTTTGACTAGTCCATCAGTTGGAAATAATTGCTGTAAGTTTTGACTAGTCCATCAGTTGGAAATAATTGCGGTAAGTTTTGACTAGTCCATCAGTTTGGAACATTTAGCTTAACGTTTTGATCTATTTATCAGTTTGGAATAATTGTGATAAAATTTTATTTGTCCCTCAGTTTTGGGAAATTGCTATGTGTTATAAATGCAACCAGCTTTAATCTGTTCCTCAGTTTGGGACAAATGATACCCGCTTTAATCTGTTCTTTAGTTGGGGATGAATGCAACTCGCTGTGATCTGTTTTTCAGTTTGTGATAAAAAAATTTTCGTTCGAGTCTTTTCTTCTGTTTGGGATTAAATGCTCTTCGTTTGAGTCTATTCCTTAAAAGTTGCTAAACGTTTGTTTTGTTCATTAAAGCCTAATATTTAGTAAAGGTAAAAGAATGACATAGATGTTGTTTTGTTCATTAAAGCCTAAAGGTAAAAGAATGACATAGATGTTGTGGTAATGCTTGACAAACGCAAGTTGTCGACACCAAAATTGACGATTTACGACTAAGACGCTTCTGACGATGTTTTCCGATCATTGGAGTGCGACACTTCCAAGTCTATGGAATGTCACAGAAAACCTTGTGACACAAGAGTTGTTACGTGCCCTGAATGCGTAGTTACATAGGATATGCAGCAATCCAAGATTAGAAATCAACAAATGCCAGTTTTAAGGGATTAATTTCAAAGCAACAGCGACTAATGATTAATGATTGGCAGTGCAACTCTCATTCTTTACGTCAAGCGGTATTATAGTTCAAAATTAGTGACAGTGTTCTGGATGGGGCATTCAAGCGATATTATAGTTCAAAATTAATGATCAGTGTTCTGGATGGGGCATTCAAGCGATATTATAGTTCAAAATTAGTGATCAGTGTTCTGGATGGGGCATTCAAGCGATATTCTGGATGGGGCATTCAAGCGATATTATAGTTCAAAATTAGTGATCAGTGTTCTGGATGGGGCATTCAAGCGAGTTTGTGTACCACAGACCGCGCACGCTAAAGATCCCTCTGTAGTTACGAAATTAATGAGAAAATTAGGCCATTAACATCTGCCCGGGTAAAATTATGCCTAATCAAATCCACCAAACTCCTATTCAAAGCCATGGTTTATTTCAGCAAGTTCTCTTCTTGGCACTTGGCACTTGGCACTTGATACGAAATCAGTAAAAGCATGAAGTAGTCGTAATTCACATATCAAATAAATAAACTAAATAAAATTGCCAGTTAACGAGATATTTCAAAGATGTAATGACTTTAATAACTTTTTCATTTCTCCAGTTATTCCAATATTTTGTACTGATAAACCTTTATCAAAGATTATGATTATGATAATAATAATAAAGCCATAATATAATGTTATAAAGTAAGTAAAACTTTAAAGTCAGTTCGGTCTATTAATGCACGTATCCAGTACGATAAAGTATGTACGTATTTGTCAGGTAAGATCAGTCTGTATAGTCACGTATCCAGTGCGATAAAGTATATATGCATTTGTCAGGTCAGATCGGCCCATTTGTTCACTGTCCAGAATGAAAGAAGGAACTCTCCATACTTTGTGCTGTTGGAAGAGCGCCACGTATATTCTAGTGCATATTGTCAATATCATTATAGAAAGAGAGACGAGAATTTTAGAACAAACTCATTATAGAAAGAGAGACGAGAGTTTTAGAACAAAAACGAAATAAACTAATTATTAGAGTTCTTAGTCGCCATAAATAAAAACCAAAATCTTATGCCTAGAACGGTTGTCTGATAAATTGTCAAATGCATTTCAATTATTAAACTGTTTTCATTACTTGTTTTCTTTCTTTAGTCTGGAAAATTTCAGATAACTGGGAAGATTGTAGACATCTAATTGATATAGGCCTGAGAGGTGAAGTAACCTCAGTGGTATTGTTATATAAGAATACCCTTTACTATTTTGTATTATATCGCTGATTGGTTGCAAGAGACACGGTGAACAGTATTATAGAGGTACGAGTGTACGTGTTGTAAAGAAATGATTTACAGTATAATACATTTACAAATATACTAGTTCCTAAGGAGTGAATTTTATTTTACAGTATAACACATTTACAAATATACTAATTCCTAAGGAGTGAAGTTTACTTTACAATAAAGCCTATTACATAGCTACAGATGTACGTGTTGCTAAGAAAGGAAGTATACAGTATTTTACGAATGTAAGTATAAAAAAGAAATTAAGTTTACAAGAAAACTGTGAATGTATGTGTTATTAAGAAATGAATTATACAGTAATACATAAGTACGAATATACGTGTTGTGAAGAAATGAAATTTAATTTACAGTATAACATAGCTACGAATGTACGTATTGTACGGAAATTAAGTTTACAGTATTACATTGGTACAAATGTACGTATTGTAAAGAAATGAAGTTTACAGTATTACATTGGTACAAATGTACGTATTGTAAAGAAATGAAGTTTACAGTATTACATTGGTACAAATGTTCGTATTGTAAAGAAATGAAGTTTACAGTATTACATTGGTACAACTGTACGTATTGTAAAGAAATGAAGTTTACAGTATTACGAAGCTACAAATGTACGTATTGTAAAGAAATGAAGTTTACAGTATTACATTGGTACAATACGTATTGTAAAGAAATGAAGTTTACAGTATTACGAAGCTACAAATGTACGTGTGCTAAGAAATGAAGTTTACCTTTGGGCGGAGACAGAGTCTGTCGCTGACCTAAAAACAAACAGAAAAATCACGCAGTAGAAGTTGTTCATTTCGACAGGTGAAGAAGACAAATAAGAAAAGCAGACTTGCAGTTAAAGGACCCCAAGCTACGGTGACATAAAAAGCGCTCACTCAATATTTCAAGATAAGAGAGTAGACATGACTGATAAGTGAAAACAACGGATATTTTATTTGTTATTTTTTTCAGAAACTAATGTATATTACAACATAGATACATTTCATTTCGTAAACAAAAAAAAAACAAGTCTAATCCAAATTAGACATAAAAACCTGGATAACTAGATACATCACTTACCAAAAGCAGAAATAAACTTATGACATATATACAGCGCATAGAAATACACTTTTAAATGAACAATTTAAGTCGTATGTCTGGTCATTTTAAAAATAAATTAAATTACAATAACGTATACATCTAAATGGTTGTTTATCTACGGTTAGAGCCATACAATTAATTTGCCATGTTAAAACTAACTTTACGTAGAAATTGACATAAGAAGAAGCTTATTTTAAGACAAATACTGATGTGACCATTATGTATTAAATAATGACAATTGTCCATAAGAATCAGGTTATTTTAACACAAATACTGATGTGACCATTATGTATTAAATAATGACAATTGTCCATAAGAATCAGCTTATTTTAAGACAAATACTGCTGTGACCATTATGTATAAAATAATGACAATTGTCCATAAGAATCAGCTTATTTTAAGACAAATACTGATGTGACCATTATGTATAAAATAATGACAATTGCCCGTATAAGTAGTCGTTATGTTTTAGGTAACGATACTTGTATGTACAAGTCATTATACGTACAGGTAATCACACTTGCCCATACTAATGGCTCTTATACGTTAACTAATGATACATTATTTATACAGGAGGCCATTATACGTATTGACAATAGCTTACTAAAATAAACTTTATATAATGATACATTATTTATACAGGAGGCCATTATACGTATTGACATAGCTTACTAAACTAAACTCTAGATAATGATACATTATTTATACAGGAGGCCATTATACGTATTGACAATAGCTTACTAAAATAAACTCTAGATAATGATACAGTATTTATACAGGAGGCCATTATACGTATTGACAATAGCTTACTAAAATAAACTCTAGATAATGATACATTATATATACGTACTGATAATAGCTTACTAAAATAAACTCTAGATAATGATACATTATATATACGTACTGATAATAGCTTACTAAAATACATTTTATCCAGTATTGAAATAGTCACAATTTCTTTACCTTTGACTGATATTTTGAAATATATTTTTTTGTGTACCTAACAGTAACTGCTTTTCTTAACTTTTCTAGAAGTGGCCGCTTAGCTGGATGATTTTCACTTATCTCTGGTTGAACTTTTCATAATACAGGAATACTATTTAGTGCTCATTATATTGCCTATAATACTATTCAAATATATATTTGTGACACAACTCCACCCTAGTTATTGGTTATGATTATCATTATTTTTATTATTATCATCAATAAATAATTACAAGTGATGAGAATCTTAATTTATGTTATTAATATTTCTCCAAAAGATAACCACTTGTCTCCATAGCTTAGCGGATATGCAGGCGCTGTAAAAGTTTCCCATAACATTAAAAACAAACATTTACCATCACACAATATTTCTGTAGGTGGAAAACTTCTTACCAAAGGAGGAGATAAATCCGTCTTTTATTCTATATTTAGTGTGCCCACCCACTATCTCTCCAACATATGGTTATCAATACGTGTAAGAAGGTCAATAAATTTATTAATTCAACAACCAAATATATAGCATATAGTTATCAATACGTGTAAGGTCAATAAATTTATTAATTCAACAACCAAATATATAACATATAGTTATCAATACGTGTAAGAAGGTCAATAAATTTATTAATTCAACAACCAAATATATATGGTTATCAATACATGTAAGAAGGTCAATAAATTTATTAATTCAACAACCAAATATATAACATATGGTTATCAATACATGTAAGAAGGTCAATAAATGTATTAATTCAACAACCAAATATATAACATATGGTTATCAATACATGTAAGAAGGTCAATAAATTTATTAATTCAACAACCAAATATATAACATATGGTTATCAATACATGTAAGAAGGTCAATACATTTATTAATTCAACAACCAAATATATAACATATGAACACAATCGAAAGAGCATTGCCATTTACATTACTTCACAAGTTTGGTGAAGAATTATGTTTAATGGGGCTGACCTCCTTGCGTTCATTAGGAAGGAGGAAGAGAAAGAGTAGAAGAGATTAGAGAAAGAAAAAGTATGAGAAAGAGAGACTAGAGAGTGAGGAGGAAAGAAAAGAGAAGGAAAGAGCGCATGAGAAAGAGACGAAAGATAGACTTGAAAGAGAAAATGAAAAACAGGGGGCCCTTGAGTTAGAACTACACTGGTTTGAGCGCATATTGGATCTTTTCATGGCGGCCGTTGGGTTAACCGCTGTTAGAAGAATACCACCCTACACCTCTTCCATGTTGGACATGCCTAGCATTCTTAGTACACCGTTAATTAACAAGTCTGTCTCTGGCAGAAACATGAGAACAATATGTCACCCTCACAGAGCCAAAAGAACCTGCTTTGACTGTTGTACACACGCGAAGTACGACGAGAAAAGATAAAACCGTTAAGGAGGCAGAGCACAAACCGGTCATGACTAATGCTTTTCCAGCTGAATTATCTACTGTACAAGAGAACATGACTTTGGTTAACTGCCGCGTGCATGCTGTAAGTGACACTAAAGTTCAAAAGAGGCCTTTCTCCTCATATAAAAATGGCATTTTCTATCGTAATACTGAGGTCAGCAAAGATATGCATGCATAGCTTGTTGTCTTCACTGCTTTTCAGAACCAGGTAATGAAAACAGGTCATGCTGCCCTGCTTAGTGGACATGTGGGGATAGGCAGCATGCATACAAGTATCAAACAGCACTATTACTGGCCAAATATGAGTGTTGACATAGAGAGATATCAAACAGCACTATTACTGGCCAAATATGAGTGTTGACATAGAGAGATATCAAACAGCACTATTACTGGCCAAATATGAGTGTTGACATAGAGAGATTTGTAAAATGATGTAGAACCTATTACTGGCCAAATATGAGTGCTGACATAGAGAGGTTTGTAAAATTATGTAGAACCTATTACTGGCCAAATATGAGTGCTGACATAGAGAGGTTTGTAAAATCATGTAGAACATGTCAGCACCATGTATCTAAAGGTCACATTCCACTGGTATCCCTGGATGAAACTCCAATCATTGACATAACCAGAGCACTACCACATTCGGAATACGCATATTTTCACGATAGTATATTAAGCTACGAGGTACCCAGAAGCAGTAACCGTGCTTGTTATCAATAGTTACTGTATAGTGGATACTTTACTCGGTGTGTTTTTATGCTTAGGATTTCCCGAACAATTGTTATCAGATATTGGTTCGTAGTTCACAGGAACACTGATGACCGAAGTCTTGAAACTTTTTTCCGTTATACACCTCACCACAGCTCTCTACCACTACCAATGTAATGTGATGACAGAAAAATGTAATGGAACTCTCATGAAAATGCTGAAACGTCTAGCAGATCGTAATGCCACCAATTGGGACCAATATTTATCAGCAGTCCTTTTCGCGTACCTTGACCTACCTCACACACACCACTGACCCATAGTGCAAGAAAGCGACAAAACAATGACTTCTTACTAGCCATCGGGCCCCTCTATACATCAACAGATGCTGAAACTCGTTTTCATTTTCTTCACGAAGTTGTCGGAAATTACGATCGTCAAGAGGTCTGATTTGATAAAGTTGACAGCTTTGTTTCAATGTCAAATGCCATCAGAATCTTTGTGTCTAGTGTTTAATTGTCAAGATTTTTAGTTCTTGGGTAGACTCTTTAAAAACTTACCGTGACCGTGCGGTATGTTCCCCCCGTCCTTCCACGAAAACCACTGCTATAGGATGAACGTTAGCCGTTTAATTTTCTTAAACGCGTTATGCCCATCAACATTTTATCTGGCATCTAAGTCGTATAAAATCATTAGGCTAGTATGAAAGTAGTTAAATTCTTGTAACTGATACTAAGGCAATTAATTCGATCCAGACTCTAAAACTGAAACCAAATATCTAACTTACACCAAGGCAAATATTAGTTTCAAGACATTTAACTCTTACCAACCAAGGCATTTAACGTAATCCAGATATTTAGCTTTATCCAGACACTAAACTCAAATCCGGACATTTAACTCAGACCAAAGCAAATAATGGTTTTACGACATTTAACTCTATTGAGAAATGGAACTCGTTTAAAGCATTCAATTAATATCAAGGCATTTAACCTCTAGCAAGGCATTTAACCTCTTGCCAAAGCATTTAACCTCTTGCAAGGCATTTAACCTCATATAAAAGCATTTAACCTCTTGCCAAAGCATTTAACCTCTTGCAAGGCATTTAACCTCATATCAAAGCATTTAACCTCTAGTAAGGCATTTAGCGCATACCTAGGCATTTAACCTAAAGCAAGGCATTTAACTCATACCATGGCATTTAACTCATACCATGGCATTTAACCCCTAACCAGTATTAAAACATTTAAATTGTATTAAACGTTTATTTTTTTAATGAAAACACTTAACTTATTCCAAAGCATTTAATACCTATCAAGACTTATATCTCGTACTAAAGAGTTAACTCACATGAAAACATTTAAATCATATCAAATATATAACTCTTAAGAAAACATTTAATACCTATCAAGGCTTATATCTCGTACTAAAGAGTTAACTCACATGAAAACATTTAAATCATATCAAATAGGCCTATATAACTCTTAAGAAAACATTTAATACCTATCAAGGCTTATATCTCGTACTAAAGAGTTAACTCACATGAAAACATTTAAATCATATCAAATAATATAACTCTGAAAACATTTAAATCATATCAAATATATAACTGTTAAGAAAACTTTTAAATCATATCAAATATATAACTCTTAAGAAAACATTTAAATCATATATCAAATAATATAACTCTTAAGAAAACATTTAAATCTTGGTACATGGAGGCATTTAATTCAATCTGTACCTATGTCAAAGATATTTAATTTGTATTCTGTGCATATGTTAAAGATATTTAATTTGTATTCTGTACATATGTCAAAGATATTTAATTTGTATTCTGTGCATATGTTAAAGATATTTAATTTGTATTCTGTACATATGTTAAAAATATTTAATTTGTATTCTGTACAAATGTCAAAGATATTTAATTTGTATTCTGTACAAATGTCAAAGATATTTAATTTGTATTCTGTACAAATGTCAAAGATATTTAATTTGTATTCTGTACAAATGTCAAAGATATTTCATTTGTATTCTGTACAAATGTCAAAGATATTTAATTTGTATTCTCTATATATGTCGAAGATATTTCATTTGTATTCTGTACATATTGTCAAAGATATTTAATTTGTATTAATATATTTAATTCGTATGAAAGCAATTAAAATTCGAACAACTTTCAAGGTACTATTTCATTCCAAGTCATTTAACTCGTAACAAGCCACTTAACAACTATCAAGGTATTTACTCGTACTAAGTCATTTAACTCATAACAAGCCACTTAATAACTATCAAGGTATTTACTCGTACTAAGTCATTTAACTCGTATCAAGCCACTTAACAACTATCAAGGAATTTTTACTCACACCAAGCCATTTAACACCTATCAAAGTAGTAACTCGTAACTAGGTTTTAAACTCATATCAAGTCATTTAACTACTATCATGGCATCATTTTAGTCGTAGCAAGACAGCTGTAGGTATTTGTTTGTTGACGCTAATACTGTCCATGAATCATGAAACACTGGGAATCAATACAAGGAAGAAATTTTAATTACTCAGTTTACGTAAGAATATTAAGCCGCAATGTTCTGTACAATTAAAATTCGATATCGTAAACACATTTCGTCTTCAAACTAGAACTTTCAAAACTTTCACCTTTCTCTGAAATAAAACTTTATACCCAAATAGAAAACACAACTACTCTTTTAAGTACCAACATTAACACGAAATAACACCAACCACTGCTGTTGTCATTATACCTTCTTTCTAAAGCAATTCGTCTTAGGACTTACTCTGTGGTACTATTTATGCCGACATCACCAGAGTCCCCAGGTACAAGAAAAATACCGATAGCAATTCCACCACCAACTCCAATGAGTAACGCAATACCTACTGACGCCCCAACACAAGGACCTGAATGTGCCATCTTGTCTTCTTTCAACTGCCTTATCCATTCAGGATGTTTGTTGTAGTGTGTGTCGTCACCTCAAACAATAATGTCAAAGGTCACACGCTCAGTGCGGCGGCAAGCTCAGTTAGTGGTGTGGAGGCACTGAGGACTATAAATGAAGGCCGCCGACCTTAGGAGGAAGGCCCCACAGGAATCTACCAAGAACTGAAAACATCCCAAAGATGAAAAGTTCTAACGCAATCCCTGTGGGCGCACTGTTAGCGGAACTACTACTACTACTTCCAAGCGCCTACACCCCCCCCCCGCGCCCTCCCAGAAAGCAGAGATGTTTGGTAAGTCCCAATAGAGCACTGCAGGACAGAGAACGTCTAAAGATGAAATGTCACAGAAAAGCTCTCTTTGTGACTAAAAAAGTGAAAGCATACTCCCCAACCCCCCCCCCACTTCAAGATAAATGCTTGTATCACGCTGAAGATTGTGAAGTCTAAATGAACCAGTCCATCAGTCTTAAAATGAACCAGTCCCCCAGTCTTAAAATGAACCAGTCCCCCAGTCTCAAAATGAACTAGTCCACCAGTCTCAAAATGAACCAATCCATTAGTCTCAAAATGAACCAGTCCATTAGTCTCAAATTGAACCAGTCCATCAGTCTCAAAAATAAACCAGTCCATCAGTCTTAAACTAAAATTAGAAATAAACCTTAATATAATATTGATGGAACTGTTGAAGGAGACTTGCAAGTCAAATGACATTTGTTTATTATTATTGAACTTTGATACAAGAGCATTGGCGCCAGAACTTATAAATAATGACTGATACATTATGTTGTAAAATGCTTAAATCTATTTAGAAGTAGTACTGCATGGATAAATTGAATTTTGTATTTATTTTATTTTATTTCACTTATCATTTTTTCATTCCTTTCTTTCCTTTTCATTATTTTCTTTTCACGGGCGCCGACAAGCGGTGACCCTTTTTCTTTCTTTCTCCCCGTTTCCCATGGGTGCGAGTGTGGATGGCTGACTGACTAACCAACGTGTGAGAGGAAACCCATAGACCAATAAACTTGAATTTGTACTCTGACATTGGGCCTTTCTCCTGTCTATGGTTTCGAAAGAGTGGTTGCTGTCGTGTTATAAGTTGTGTTGTCTGTGCCGTCTACACTTCACCCCTACCCGTATGCAAGCACACATGCAAACATGTCGGCAATACGTAACCTACACGCATAATTAAATTCGAGCCAAACAATCATTTTGGTATTCTGTGTGCGATTTGTAATTCTCTTTATGCAAGTCTACGTGGCTGTCGACAAGCCACCATCCCTCTCTACCTCATGCCGGAGAAGGGAGGGGGGTGGTGACATAGTGGTGACCCTGAGACGTGATGTATATTTGTTTGAGATGTTGTCTTTCATGGAAGTGTATTGTGGTGTGGTCTTTAGTTTTAATGGAAGTGTATTGTTTGAGATGTTGTCTTTCACGGAAGTGTATTGTGGTGTGGTCTTTAACTTTCATGGAAGTGTATTGTGGTGTGGTCTTTAGTTTTAATGGAAGTGTATTGTTTGAGATGTTGTCTTTCACGGAAGTGTATTGTGGTGTGGTCTTTAACTTTCATGGAAAGTGTATTGCTGATATGTGCCCTTTAGCTTTCAAGAAAATGTATTTTTGTTGTAGAGTGGTATTTAGCTCTCACTTAAATAGGAAATTATTGTTAGAGTGTGGTATTTAGTTCTCTCTTAAACAGGAAGTGTATAGTACTAGTGCGATATTTAGCTATCTCTTAAACAGGAAATTATTATTAGAGTGTGGTATTTAGTTCTCTCTTAAATAGGAAGCTTTTAAGATATGCGGTCTATCATTCCTAAGGAGAGAATACAAATACTCAGAAACAAGGTGTTTGTATTTATGCATTGTGAGAGTAGCAAATAAATCTGCATTTTCAGGAGATTTAATTCAGTTCATATAAACAGAGAGCGGATCTTATAAATGTAATTGTTTCGATCAATTTAAGGGCTACTACAGTCTGTCGTCAAGAGAGGCCACTCTAATCTATTCCATTGTGTGTTAGTGTTTGCTTCAGTGGGCGTGACCCTTTCTGATCGGATGCGTCAGAAAATTTTCTACCGTAACATAAACGATCTGATAAAAAAGATGTGAACGCACAAGTGTGATGATGTGGAAGTGGTTTCTTGGTTTATTCAGATCCACAGTGCAATTGTAATAATAAATGTTTACTGATGTACAAGTGGTTTCTTGGTTTATTCAGATCTACAGTGCAATTGTAATGATAAATGTTTACTGATGTGCAAGTGGTTTCTTGATTTACTCAGATCAGCAGTAGATTTTCAATAGAAGTCGGTGGGTGATCTCTGGTCTACCTTTCAGTGAATCCTATGTTGCAGTTGGTTATTTTGCAATTCAACATTTTTAGAATGAAGCAAGAAGGTGATTTCACAAGACTTCAAACAGCAACGATATTAAATTCCCTATACACTTTGTTACTTGAATATTTTTTTTTAAGTAGTAACATTTTACCATCCTTATAATTATTAATTCTGAAAATGTTACTTTAACTATTTTAATCGGAGATTATATTTCGTCTAATCATCCTTATAATTATTAATTCTGAAAATGTTACTTTAACTATTTTAATCGGAGATTATTTCGTCTAATCATGATGTGTATAGTTTGTCATAGAGTGATGTAGATATCAATAACAATGACATGATAATGCCACTCAAAAACTATTCCCCTTTAACAAATGGTATTTTACTACTGAAATCAGATATTATTCTGCAGTCTAACAGTAGTGCTTACACCCACAACAAGTGGTGCAGTCTAACAGTAGTGCTTACACCCACAACACGTGGTGCAGTAAACGTCAGTCACATTGCAGAAGTATTAAATGTTGACAAGTGTGTTTCTCATGTTTCAGTACTGGAACATTTTACAATATATATCCTGCAAAACCTGTTATTCATCAACACGTCTTTAAATAAAATATTTACTCGTCAACATATGTCATACAAAAGTAGTCATTCATCAGCAGGTGTCTTGCACAACTAGTCCTTCAACGGGTGTCTTGCACAACTAATCATTCATCAGCAGGTGTCTTGCACAACTAGTCATTCATCAACACGCTCTGATTTTGTCCCATTTGCTTGGTTCCGTCCCTGGTGTGTCTATCCTGCTGAGTACTTTTGTCAAGTTAATATTAAACTTCTCCGATTACATTAGGATTCGACTCCTTCATTATCAAATGTAAAGTAATCCACATAAGCGATCCTTATTCGTAATCCTACCTCAGGGATTTTGTAGAAGAATCCCAAATGATCTGCTTGATAGCCGACTGAAGAGATTATGAATTCCTACTTCATTAACTAGCGATTATAAATACTTCAAAGTGTTACAACTCGATTGCAACATTTAACAACTTTACTACTCGAATGCAACATTTATAACATTACTACTCGAAGGCAACATTGCTCGACTTTACTACTTGAACGCAAAATTTAACAATTTTGCTACTTGAATGCAACATTTCACAACTTTACTGCTTGAATGCAGCATTTCACAACTTTATTTACTAGAATGCAACATTCACAATTTACTAATCGAATGCAACAATTCACAAATTTACTGCTTGGAAGCAAAATTTTACAATATTACTGCACGAATGCAACATTGCTAGACTTTACTATTCGAATGCAACAACTTTATTTACTAGAATGCAACATTCACAATTTACTAATCGAATGCAACAATTCACAAATTTACTGCTTGGAAGCAAAATTTTACAATATTACTGCACGAATGCAACATTGCTAGACTTTACTATTCGAATGCAACATTTCACAACTTTACTACTCGAACGCAACATTGCTCGACTTTATTACTCGAACGCAATATTTCACAACTTTACTACTAGAATGCAACATTCACAACTTTACTACTCGAATGCAACATTGCTCGAATTTACTGCTCGATTGATTACATATCACAACTATACCACTCAAACGCAACATTTAACAAATTTACTACTCAAATGCAACATTGCTCGCCTTTACAGTTCGAATGTAACATTTTACAACTTTACTACTCGAATGCAACATTCACAACCTTACTACTCAAATGCAACAGACAAATCTCTACTACTTAAATGCAACTTTGCACGAGTTTACTACTCGAATGCAACATTCACAACTTTACTACAAAAATGCAACATTGCTCGACTTTACTACTTGAATGCAACAGACAAATCTTTATTACTCCAATGCAACATTTCACAACTTTACTACTTGAATGCAACATTACTCGATTTTACTGCTTGAACTCAACATTTCACAAAATTACTACTCGAATGCAACATTGCTCGACTTACTACTCGAACGGAACATTTCATAACTTTACTACACAAATTTAACATTTCACATATTTACTACTAGAAAGCAAAATTTCAATAGATTACTACTCGAATGCATATTACTCAACTTTACTGCTTGGTTTCTGCATATGACATTTTTACTACTCGAATGCGGCATTTTACAACTTTACTATTCGAACACAACATTTTAAAACTTTACTACCAGAATGCAAACTTTTATAACTTTATTAATCGAACGCAACATTTCAGAACTTTACTACTCGAATTAACATTTTACAACTTTACTACCGTTTCACGACTTTATTATAATGCAGCGCTCCACGACTTACTACTCGAACGCATTTCACAAATTTACTCTCGTTGAATAAATATTTCATAGCTTTACTACTCGAACGCATTTCACAAATTTACTCTCGTTGAATAAACATTTCATAAATTTACATATTGAAATAATTATAAATTGAAATACAACAATCAAAACTTTTCTTTTTGAATACAACATGTCACACTTTCACGAATGGAATTCATTATTTTACAACTTTAAAAGGTATTTCTTTTCACACTTTGAGCAGTCTAACGCATCATTTTACAACTTTAAAAGGTATTTCTTTTCACACTTTGAGCAGTCTAAAGCATCATTTTACAACTTTAAAAGGTATTTCTTTTCACACTTTGAGCAGTCTAACGCATCATTTTACAACTTTAAAAGGTATTTCTTTTCACACTTTGAGCAGTCTAAAGCATCATTTTACAACTTTACTAGTCAAATACATATTTTCTCATCGTTATTAATCAAATATATTTCTCAACATTTACTAAACGAATTTTACATCACAGGTTTTCGTTGATCCTAAATAAATTTTCATTATTTACCAGTTGAAAATATTACATCACATCACTATTATCAGAATGCAGTGTGTGACGAGTCTACTCGTCATTTTCATTTCACATATTAATTAGTCAAATAGAAATTAATTAGTCAAATAGAAATTAATTAGTCGTATATAAATTAATTAGTCGAATATAACAAAACCCATCATTCACAATACGAATACATTTCCCAATCTTCACAAGATGACTGCAATGATTTAAATTATATAATTTGAATGCAATATTTCATATTCTATGTGTCAAATGTAAAGGTATGTATGCATTAGAATGACCACATGTGATCTATTTGACAAAGAAGTGAATTTAATTCTTTCAACTAAAATGTCAGTTTATTTTTTTCTTCATGAAAATAGGATTTTTGCTGATTGTAAATGAGAAACCTCCATACGAACATCATTGATTGAATATGATAACAAACTTCAATTTGTTTTCGTTGACAAAATGTATATGATACTGTATATGATAATATAAATTATATTGTTTGTACATTTTCAGTACTGTATATGACAATATAAATTATATTGTTTGTACATTTTCAGTACTGTATATGACAATATAAATTATATTGTTTGTACATTTTCAGTACTGTATATGACAATATAAATTATATAGTTTGTACATTTTTCAGTACTGTATATGACGATATAAATTATATAGTTTGTACATTTTTCAGTACTGTATATGACGATATAAAGTATATTGTTTGTACATTTTTCGTACACCACTGCATACAACTTTTACAATTTTGTGATATCGTTTTCAATTGGTTTGACATTACAGCTGAAATCTTGCGACATGACTATCATTGCTGTCACATCACAACTAAATCTGTGACATGACTTTCATTGCTTTTACATTAAAATTAAATATTGTGACAAAACTTTCATTGCTTGCACATTATAAGTAAGTCTTTTGACATTAATTGCTTTTACATTACAATTTAAATGTAATTACTTTTGCATGACAGTTTGAATGCAATGGCTTTTACACTGCAGAATAAATAGTACATTAGTCAGATAAACAAACAATAACAAATACCAAACAACAGAATCATTCCCAAACAAATATTTATATGCTTTGGGGTAGAACTGTAGTCCCATACAAAGATTTATATGTTTTAGTAAAATTGTCAGCCAACATAAAGATATATATATAATGTAGAAGAATTGTCAGCCAAAATAAAAATGTGTACATATTGTTGTAGAATTGTCAGCCAAAATAAAGATTTGTATATACTCTAGTAGAATTGTCAGCCAAAATAAAGATTTATGGTTGTGTGCATTAATATAGTTATTATCATCTGACACGGTCAAGCAACATTAAAAAGAAGAAACAAACAACGTTTAAAAGTACAATTAAAAGGAGTGGCAGTAAAATGATCATTGAATAAAGAAATCAAAAATACATTATGGATAAAACAAGTGGCAGTAAAAATCACCAATGACACTGTAATTTTAAGAAGACCAAGAAAAGAAAAGAAATAATAACGAAAACAAAAATTTAATTTTAAAAAAATCAAACAAAATAAAACAAGAAAGAAAACAAACAAATGAACAAAGATTCAAGCAAACAAAGAGCCAAAAGAAATAGTCCGTGGGTTTATTTCACATTACATGCCTTGCACTAGTGGAATAAATGCTGTCTTTCTTTTCCAAACCAAATGAACCTATCGGTACGCGTATGGCCATCTTCCAAATGTTCTTCAATAGGTCGAACTGTGATCCGGAAACCAGCCCAGTCCAGTTTAATGTGAAGGTCACGAAGACAGCGCGAAGACAGGACGTACGGGGGTAAATGGAGAAGTTCTTTGTTCTCGGTGTAGTGGCCGGTTATCGCCTTGTATGCCTAATAGAAATGATATTATTATTATTATTATTATTATTATTATTATTATTATTATTATTATTATTATTTATAATGAGGAGAAAAACAAGGATGGAACGCTTTATGTCAGCAAGATGACCAAACATTTTAGCCACCAACAAGAATCGCATCAGGACAATCAGAGACATTGCTGTACTAAATGACAGTCATATCCCACCAAGAATGGAAAAGAAGTTAAAGGGAGAGAATACAGAGTCTCAGATTAGAAATCTATACACTATGGTGTCACTATAGAATGAAGAGCAAAAGTGACTCCAGCAATAATATAAGCACTAGAATACATAACCTCTTAATTAGAAAGTTATCATCATTAGAGAAAAACCTCTGAATTTGGAATGTTATCAGCATTAGAGAACAGTCTCTTAATTGTTATCAGCATTAGTGAACATCCTCTAATTAGCAGCGAAAGAGAACAACCTCTGAATTGGAAAGTTATCTAAAGAAAACTTACCCACTACTCAGATCAGCACTTGTACGAATGGAAATACATTGTACTGAGTAACTTGTGCGATATTACGGGTCTTGTACAAATGAAAATACTTGTGCGTTATTACGTGTCTTGTTTGACTGTTTTCTAATTTGATATCTATGAGTTAGTGAATGAATCACTTATAACTATTTCATATAATACATGGTGAAAGAAAGAATAATGGAATGCATTCAGTACCTTCTGCGCCCTGTAAATCTCTAATAAGGCGTTGATTGTTGTCCATCTTTCATCGGCTTTGAACAAAGTGCTGTTTACTGGTGCATCTCGAAACTGCAAAAGTCCCCACCTGTAGAATAACATACTTGATCTTTATACACCTATGATCTCGCATACTTGATATTTATATACGTTTGGTGTTCATATATACCTGAGGTCAGAGTTATCATATACACTTCATGGTATAAGTCACAAACTTGTTATTGTCAGACAATGGTACACGTTGTACACTTATTACAGACAATGGTACACGTTGTACACTTATTACAGACAATGGTACACGTTGTACACTTATTACAGACAATGGTACACGTTGTACACTTATTACAGACAATGGTACACGTTGTACACTTATTACAGACAATGGTACACGTTGTACACTTATTACCACAGACAGTTGTATGTGTTATACACTTATTACCCTTTGACCGTGATATACGTCATACATTTATTACCGTCAGACCCTAACCCAATGGTACACGTCAAACAGTCAAACGCCATATTCAGGTACTATTATGAGATACTGACTGGGCGCAATGAGCGGTAAGCGAAAGATACAACTTCAAATTTTGTTCTTACTGAACTGTAGTCTGTATTTATAGCCAGTTGTCACATGTCCTGTCTATGTTTAACGACTTTGTCCTATTTTAGATTCCAGTTATCAATATTGGTTTATTGAATAATTTCTAACAATAGCGACAGCCAGACGGCCTGACGTATCCCCCACGAAATGCCAAAATATTCAGAAAATTATTCACGACATCTCACTAAATAAATCAGTTGACTTGCCTTAGCTAACAATGTTATCTACCCTTTAATTATAAGTTAAGATTTATAATTCTTTATGCCTTTATTACGGCTTGCCCCCAGTTAGCTATCCAGTCAGTTACAAACAATTATGTAACAACAGGTAAGATAACAATAAATTTAATAACACTTCAATTAAATAGAAAAAATGAACAATTATGAATTGCGACTAACAGAGTATATTATTGTGCTGCCCAAATAGTTTATGCACACATTTCTTAGTTCTGTCCCTCGATGGGTATAGTGACTTTTAATGTTCAAGTAATAGTTGAATATGTTGTCTTTGATTGTTCAGTGCAGTTCTGATGTCACACAGTGAATCTCCCAGCGGCCTTTCACTGCCCGTTTACAACTTCTGGCGTAGACTGTGGACAATGCCTCCAGTATAGAAGATATCAAGTTCAGGTTGGTTTTCCTCTAGGTTCCCATCTTTGTAAGACTGTAAATTTCCCAAGCTCCAACTCCCGACCTCAGACTGGTTGTAACAAGTATTATCACGCTACAGTACAGTATCAAGTTGCATTAAACAATTATATGGGCTTTGTGGTGACAGTGATAGATTACTCTTTACAATTCCACTAATTAGCTTTAGCTAATTCATAGCTTCAAATTAATGAAAATCTTCAAATGAATAATGATTTCTTTGTAATATATATTTTCTCCATTATAATACAATTTAGCTAATGGTTAACGCAATGCATGTTAATTATCACTAGCTCTTTCTGTGATAACAATTAATCAATGGAAACGTGGCTACATACATGTGGTTACTTTACTTCATCAATATTACAAGTGTAACAATCGCTAATGCCACTTAGCTTCTGTAAAAGAAAATGTAACAATCATTTGGCAAACATTAGCAATCACATAAATATTCTATACAATATTTACAGTATAAAAATACAAGTTTTATGATGAGAAATATATGGTCTAGAAAAGTCAATTATATTTACCACTATGTGAAGTTAATGCAAGGTCACAAAATGTTGGACGCAAACTCTCTCTCCCTCTAGACGTGAGCACTGTACATAAATGTCGGCGTGCCTGACGAATTTGATTCATTCAAGTGTATATAAGAATGAATCGAGGTCATCTGGCGGATCAACGCTACGTCACGGTACGGAACGCAAGTGACCAAATATGGATGTCCCGTATCCGGCTAACATTTCCTTCACCTTTGGCTTGCTTTGCATTTTTCTAATGCGTAAACAAGTTTGTTGCATCAGCTAACCTAGTTGCTTAACGGAAGTCTCTTCATACTTTATGAAGACAGTAGAAACAGTTAATACATTAATGATTTTAGAATTATGAAAAATATGTTCTATAAACAGCATAATTTGCTTAATAGTTTAAAACGGACGAAAGTACTAGTACATATCTTACAAGAGTATGAACAGTTCAGCAATGATATAAATATCTTCTAGTACTTTACAGTCAGCATTATTTCTGTTAGTAATATGACAAGTTATTTCAGTTAATAAATAGTGACTTTAATTAGTAATCTGATAGGTGATTTCATTTAATAAACTGACAAGTGAAATGTCTTTGGAGACACTAAACAGAACTCAGCAACAAATGCCTGTTCGTGTATTCGTCTTGTATTGTGTCTTTCTTTTCTCGACCTGACTCTTGACACATACAAAAAAAAGTACACGTGCCTTTTAGGTTGTGTGAAGTATATTTAAGTAAGAATACATTTTATCAATATCACCATTCGGCAAGAAATCAACTAACTGTGTAAACTGCGATCAATCAATCAATCAATCGCCAGTTTATTCTGATCGTAAGGTAAGCAAGGGACTCGAACCAAGTTTGAAAGGACCCGATCTAAGTTTGAAGCGATGTGATCTGGAGATCTGAGAACCGGACACGCCATTCATGATCAAAGTAAATGTAAACTTTACTCAAGCGTGAAAATTACAACTAACCTGTCGGGCAGGTGAATATTAGGCACGCCAGGAGATGTCCACACCCACCAATCTGCATCTAGATCCAACCTCTGAATTAGCAAACAACAATGCTAATATTACGTCATTTCTCACCATTACGTACCTTATATCTCATTGCACAAACATTCGATCTCACTGTACACAAACATTACATTCTTTATATCTCACTATATAAACATTATATAATTCATATTTCTCACCATTCCCATCGTTTAAGTTCAGATTCCTGTTTTTGTTTATATATCAAGGAGCAATTTGGATACTGAATGAGGAAATATTAATCCTAACTTTGTAAATAAATTTCTTTGTAATATAACGAACACACAAATACATTTTTTGTAATGTAACGAAGACACAAATAAATTTCTTTATAATATAACACACATATACATTTCTTTGTAATGTAACGAACACACAAATAAATTTCTTCATAATATAACACACATATAAATTTCTTTGTAATGTAACGAACACACAAATAAATTTTTTTAATAATATAACACATATATAAATTTCTTTGTAATGTAACGAACACACATATACATTTCTTTGTAATGTAACGAACACACAAATAAATTTCTTCATAATATAACACACAAATAAATTTCTTCATAATATAACACACATATAAATTTCTTTGTAATGTAACGAACACACAAATAATTTTTTTTAATAATATAACACATATATAAATTTCTTTGTAATGTAACGAACACACAAATAATTTCTTTGTAATATAACGCACGTACAAATACATTTCTTTTTTAATATGACGAACATACAAATACAATTCTTTGTAATATGACGAACATACAAATACAACTCTTTGTAATATAACGCACATACAGAAGGTGAAAACTTTTACCTTGAGATATTTTCCATTTGCAATCTCTGTCTGCCATTCCGACCTGAAATATTGAGACATAAATGAGGTGTACATAAAGATGTACTACACCTATCAAAAGTAAAACGATATTTGCATTTCCAACGTTTTTAATAAAAAAAAAAAAAAACCTCTAAATAATAAATAATGAAGTCTTTCCTCTTGCGATATCTTTCCCATGTCTTAGAAACTGTCTCATCGAAACTCACGAAGCAAAAAAAAAATGACACACATAAAGACACATATGCCCATATGACATTTAGTGACATAAATACATAAAAATAGTAATAATTTGTGAACGACAGATTATTCTGTGTAACAATTTCCCACAACTGTCGCCTGACTTCTAAAACTCTGTAACGAGGTGGACATTATTTAAAAACTCCCACTGTTAGATTGCAACAAATATAAATAAGTATGAAATGGTTTGACAAGTTTTCCTTTTCTTGTGGATAGACAACATCCAACTAGGTGTTCAATCAAACTTGCAAAACAAAAACAAACCCAACTAGATGTTCAATCAAACTTGCAAAACAACAACAAACCCAACTAGGTGTTCAATCAAACTTGCAAAACAACAACAAACCCAACTAGATGTTCAGCCAAACTTGCAATACATCAGCGGTTAAAAACAGATAGATGTTCAGTCAAACGTGCAATATATCAACACCCATAAATAGATAAATGTTCAGTCAAACTTGCAAAACAACAACCCCAGCTAGATGTTCAGTTACTTTAGCAAAACAATGTCTACAAAGAATTAAACAAAAGTGATTATTTTTAATATCTGAACTAATATTTTACAGTTGAACTCCAGTCAAGAATGACTCGTTTCTGGCATTCAAGCTAAATAAAAATGCATTTGGTGGTAGAACTAGCTCCTGTACGACTTTTGTTAAACAAGCATTTTCGTTAGACTCATGGGTTCAAAAACAAAACTTAAAAAAAAAATTTTTCGTTAGCCTCATGGTTTCAAAAACAAAACTTATCATGTCTCAGAAGGCAAACTTAAAATCAAGGAACACATTAATTTTAATTAATTTAGATTCTATAGCCAATGAAATCGGTGATTTTTATATTCTTAAAGCCTCGTTACCTACTCTTTCCATGTACAAATGAAATAATTCACTTTTGACTTTGATCATAATTACACTGCTCTGGCTAATGTGTTTATTTCTTGTTGTGATTTAGTTTTAGGCACAGCCCAGATAATGAAAAAAGATGACAACTTTAATTTAGCTATATTGCTAGGATTGTTGCATTCTATCAACAGTTTAAATTATGCAAATATACATTCACAATAAGCTTTCATATTTGTCCTTTTCACAAGTTTGAAGAATACATAGAAACAAAACAATTTTAATGCAATAAAAACAACGTGAGCTTCCTTTTCACAAGTTTGAATAATACATAGAAAAAAACAATTTTAATGCAATAAAAAAAACATGAGCTCCCTTCGAAAGCAAGAATGCACATGAAGAAAACCATTCCCATGTCACTTAGTACCTGACAAAATTTGCTCGCCAGACTTCGCCATCTTGTGGAATGTCATGTTCTCTGCCTACCCCGCCAAACAACTGCTTGAATGGTATGGCCATCTCCACTGTCCAGTGCTTGTCTGCAGACAGAAAACTTAAATCAAAAGGTCGAACTGATTATTGGACATGTCCGCAGATTGAAAAATAGTTCAAAAATGAAATCTATGTAAGTCAATCATTTATTTACATGTATAAATCCATATAAGTTATAATTTTATGCCCCATATGATATTAGTAATAAACTTCAGCTGAAGTTCGAAGTCGAGAGTCGGCCTTCTAAAGTTTCAGGTGTTGAAGTCGTACATTATGGGGCCGACTCCAAAAGCCCAGCTAGAACGTGCACTCACATAAAGTTAGAATTAAAAAAGCGAAACAAAAATTCCACTCCCAGTATTAATTATTTCGGGGACAACACAGAATTAACACATGCACACGTACACTCGCACACATGTATACACTTCTCACTTCGCCGGGTTGGATCATTGATCGGTCCGTCGATGTGAACTGCTCTAACGACCTCGCTTTCCCAGAACAGGAGGGGCTCCCCGTCGTCAAGGTAGGGCTGCAATGTTACAACAGTGACACTGAGCACTCCTGGCGGAGTGTTTGGGTCACGCCATTTGTTATAGTACGTTATACTTTGAGTGATTATTTAATGCTTGTTTTCATCGGAAAGAAAGTTAAATAGATTATATATTTCAAACGACCGATTAACAGTCAGTTTCAAATAACTATAAATAAATATATATATATATATATATTGATTATACAATTATATTAATCACTAGAATGTATAAAGTGCTGATTATGTTTTCATTATTTTTGCGCGGATATTTGTATAAATATATTTTAATTAAGTTATATCAATGTATTATTTGTATAATTAAGTTATATCAATGTATTATTTGTATAATTAAGTTATATCAATATATTATTTGTATAATTAAGTTATATCAATGTATTATTTGTATAATTAAGTTATATCAATGTATTATTTGTATAATTAAGTTATATCAATGTTTAAAAAATATTTACTATAAATACTCTTCAGTGAAGATGTAGATAATAATGATTGATTAATTATATTAATATCGGCTGTGGCTGAATTTCCACTCGTGTGTGTAAAATGGACCTTTGGCTGGATTTTGACCCGTGAGTGTTTAGACTTGAAATGGACTTTTGGCTGAATTTCCACTCGTGAGTGTGTAGAATTAAAATGGACTTTGGGCTAAATTTTGATCCGTGAGTGTGTAGACTTGAAATGGACCTTGTATGTATATTCAGCAAAACGTATTTACAGTCACAAATGTAAGCCTGTTTAATTTAATTTTTGTTAACACCAAACAATGGAATCCTTAGAGTTTCGTCTGTATTTACAATTTAAAAATGACGTCATGACATTACTCACTTTGTTTATGCGATATAATTAGAGGTAAGTATTAAATTAATTGCAAGATTTGCATTCAGAGTAATAAAGTTGAAAACAAGATTGTCTGCCTCTTGTGGTTTTGAAAGGGTTAAAAGAAAACTATTGAATGCAGTATTGATTACCGAAGATAGGGTTGTTATATTTTAAAAGCGGTCGTAGATTTTAAGAACGATACAGCGTTGGTTACATAAGCAAACTTGAAGTTAGGGGTTGTCAGGAGTTTATAAAAAAGGCGGTAGATTTTAAGAACGATACAGCGTTGGTTACATAAGCAAACTTGAAGTTAGGGGTTGTCAGGAGTTTATAAAAATGCGGTAGATTTTAAGAACGATATTGACTTTAGAAAGGTTGCATAAAAGCATATGATGTTAAAAATTGTTACGATTTTCGAAATGGACGATTTTGAAAGATGCATCAGACTTGTTACATAAGCAGACCTGATTGGGGTTCTCACGACTTTAGAAAGGTATATTTTTGAAGATGAATCAGATTTGGTTACATTAGCAGACCTGACTGGGGTCGTTACGACTTTAGAAAGGTAGATTTTTTGAAGATGGCATTGAATTGTTTACACTTTACAGAGAAAGTCTTGATAATACGGGTTGTGAGTCAGTTTGCGTGTACTTACACGTGTTAACATCATATCAGATATAGTTCCGAAGGCATTTATGGAAATTTCTTTGTAACTGGAAAGAATGCGAAAAACCATCAGTTAAACATTAAAACAATTTGTCACTGTAACAAACAAAGCCTAATATATTAAATATGATTAGTCAAGTAATATTAATAAATATAATACATTGAAATAGTTGATCTTATAATAGTCACAAGATCTATACAAACGAATGTTTGATCCTATAAAAGCATATATCTTTATAGATAGTTACTAAATTTATGAGGTATTTACAGCATGAAGTTCTTTAAGATATTAAAAAAATTAAACCCAGTCTGACTTACTGTAATAGATTTACAACAAAAAGCTAAACCTGATTTTACCTGAAGGTATTCAAACAATGAAGCTCAACTTGCTTTACTTTAAGGTATTCAAACAATGAAGCTCAACTTGCTTTACTTTAAGGTATTCAAACAATGAAGCTCAACTTGCTTTACTTTAAGGTATTCAAACAATGAAGCTCAACCTGCTTTACTTTAAGGTATTCAAACAATGAAGCTCAACCTGCTTTACTTTAAGATATTCAAACAATGAAGCTCAACCTGCTTTACTTTAAGGTATTCAAACAATGCAGCCCGACCTGCTTTACTTTAAGGTATTTAAACAATGCAGCCCGACCTGATTTACTTTAAGGTATTCAATGAAGCCCGTCCTGACTTACTTGTGATTGCTCTGTTCTGTATCCAGTAGAATTTGAAAGGAATTGTCTTGGTAAACTGCAATTAAAGTTACTTTATAAAACATAATGGACTGTGCAATTTATTGACGCCATTAAGTCTTACTGAGTATATAATCATATTCATATTTATCCCTTCTGACAAGTGTTATGGGTTGTACGATAGCAATGTAGTCTACGCTATCCTAACACTCTGAGTAGTTCTATTATTTCTACGTTCATTAATTTGACTACGTTGTACTTGTGAGTTTTGATAGATGCTACATTTCATTTGCTGTGTGAGTATCGGCTAACAAAATCGTTGCAGAATTTTGTAAGTTGAGAATGTTTGTAAGAGAGAAAGAAATGAGATGAAATGAGATGAAATATGGTTGAAATTTAGTGCTGCAATAATTTGACTTTTGTTGAGAAAGCACAACTTTTTCTCCTTTCGCTTCAAGCAGCAGTAACTACTATACTTGCTTGGTCATGCTGGTGTGTGAATCCAGCGTTGACATCAACATGTCAGTAAAATGTGTTGCTGTAAGTTGGTTCCTGTGTATTTTCTTTGAGAGCAAGTGTATTTTCTTTGAGAGCAAATACAGCGAAATTGGTGGCTTAAATTTGGTCTCAATAATTCATGAAGATTATTTTGAATGTTCCTCGTGGTGTGTTGAGTACAATACACGAAAGTTCCAGATATTCCTCCTGATGCGCTTGATAGTGCGTGTGAAACTGAGGACAATTCTCTGTGGTGTGCTTTGTGGGCTCATCAGATATTCTGGAACAGTAGTGCAACTTGCCTAGAAGGGACACGTGAGTCCGTCGCCTGTGACTGTGAACACGTGCCAGCATCAGCAGCCATCTTTGAAAAGGTTACATGCATTTGACTTTTATTATTTCTCTGAAACTCTACTCTCATTTCCGTGATGATATCCATGAACTTAATTATATATTTATGTTAACTGGCTACAAATATCTATGCTAGGATAAACTCAATGATTGTCCAGCGTTAATTGAACATTGTTCTGAAGTGATGTAAATTTCAATGCTCTTTGATTATATTCACGCGTTGTATGTTTGATTGTTGATTTAATAAATTTATTGACCTTCTTATACATATTGATAACCATATGTTGGAGAGACAGGAGGTGGATGGAGGCTTGCTAAATATAGATTAAAAGATGGATTTCTTCTCTTTCGACAAGAGGTTTGCCACCTAGGGAAATATTGTGTGACTGTAAATGTTCGACCTTAATGTTGTGAAAGAGAGAAAACGTTCACAGCGCCCTATATCCGCCAAGTGAGAGAGACGAGTGGTGTCTGTGGGGGAATTATTAATAACATAAACTGAGATTCTCATCACTTGCAATTAGTTATAGATAATTAATTAATACTAATAATCATAACCGATAATTAAGGTGACGTTGGCATCACACCACTTTTAAGAACTTTCACTTCATTAAGTTATTTATTTATTTTCTCTTTAATCTTTTTAATACGACCGTTTGCTAAATTTGAAGATTTACATTTACAAAACATGTTTCTGTTACACATTGCAGACATAAATAAAATGCGATTGACTTGAAAACGGACTAGCACTGCATAAATCTCGTAACGGCCTAATACGATCCTCTATTTAGTTCTCCATTCAGATAGATTACCTAATTTAGTTCTCCATTCAGATAGATTACCTAATTTAGTTCTCCATTCAGATAGATTACCTAATTTAGTTCTCCATTCAGATAGATTACCTAATTTAGTTCTCAATTCAGATAGATTACCTAATTTAGTTCTCAATTCAGATAGATTACCTAATTTAGTTCTCCATTCAGATAGATTACCTAAATTAGTTCTCCATTCAGATAGATTAACTAATTTAGTTCTCCACTCAGATAGATTAACTAATTTAGTTCTCCATTCAGATAGATTACCGAGCAAACATGAAACATTTTCATCGACCTTAAAATATTGGAGTATACTAGTTAGTAGACAAAAATATTTTACGTGTTTCTGTTTTCATGGTCTGTACAGTGTTGTCAAAGTTGCAATGTCTTCATGATCTGTACAGTGTTGTCAAATTTGCAATGTCTTCATGATCTGTACAGTGCTGTCAAATTTGCAATGTTTTCATGATCTGTACAGTGTTGTCAAATTTGCAATGTCTTCATGATCTGTACAGTGTTGTCAAATTTGCAATGTTTTCAATCTCTTAATACCGTGTCATCTAGCATTCGTGCAAGCTTTTTTTTGCTTTTATTTTCTTCTTAAGATTTTGTGACACCAATAGGATAGACATAATTAAACTAATTATTTTCTGTAGAATATCAAAATATAATGATATTCACGAGGTTATGAAAAAACTGCTTTTATAAATATATAATTAAAATACATTTCGATTGTAAAAAATAGTACTAGTAATATCATATGGACAAGAGTGCCATTTTAAATAGATAATTTTCTTGAATTTATGAATGGTGGGAAAATTTGCTATTGAAACTAGAATATTTTTACTATACATATCACTAACATATTGTGTCACGTAAACATTCTTAAACGACACGATTAATAAGTCTTAATACGACATTTTGTATTGTGAATATTAGTATATATGTAATATGATTGAATTAACTGTTGTCATCTCAAGTTTGTTAGAAGACACATCTAAACAAGCCCCAGTTACTGGCTGTGTCATGTCAGGTTTACAACAAGACTCATCTAAACAAGCCCCACTTACTGGCTGTGTCATGTCAGGTTTACAACAAGACATATCTAACGTGCCCTAGATGTGCAATGTAAAGTTTACAGTTATCTAACGTGCCCCACTGACTGGGTGTGCAATGTAAAGTTTACAGTTATCTAACGTGCCCCACTAACTGGGTGTGCAATGTAAAGTTTACAGTTATCTAAAGTGCCCCACTTACTGGTTCAGTCATGTAAAGTTTGGAACAAGACAAATCTAAAGTGCCCCACTTACTGGTTGTGTCATGTAAAGTTTGGAACAAGACAAATCTAAAGTGCCCCACTTACTGGTTGTGTCATGTAAAGTTTTATTTGCCCACACAGCATACTCCTCCACGTAGGCGCCGACATACAGGTGAGTGTCATTCCATCTGAGTTTCACCTTGGTCTCAAACCTTGGTGACACAAGCTCTCCATTGATGTCTGGAAAACAAACGTGCAAGACGATGCTTCGTTTTTGAAAATGTCAGAAGAATAAAAGGAAAAACAAAAATGTCTTGTTTTTGATAAATTCAATAAAATTAAATGTAACAAAGTGTCTAGTTTTGATAAAGTCAATAAAATTAAATGTAACAAAGATGTTTTTGATAAAGTCAATAAAATTAAAGGTAACAAAGACGTTTTTGATAAAGTCTAGTGTACATAAGTTAATGATATGTTGGTTTGAATAAAGCCGAGCAAACATAAGTAGGAAAATGTCTTGCTTTTGATATTTAAAGTTAGAAAAGATTATTTGATAGCACGTGACTGGCCAGATTTATCATTTCTTTCTTGCTGGTTAATGAAACTAGTTTCTATCACATTCCTGAACAAACAGAACATTTTCCAATACTCAAACACTTTTTCGCTGACGAAACAGAACATGTTCCAATAAACTGTGATTTCACTGACAAAACAGAACATATTCCAATAAACTCATTTCAGTGACCAAACAGAACATGTTCCAACAAACAATATGATTTCACTGACGAAACAGAACATGTTTGCAATAAACTCATTTCAGTGACCAAACAGAACATGTTCCAACAAACAATATGATTTCACTGACGAAACAGAACATGTTCCAACAAACAATATGATTTCACTGACGAAACAGAACATGTTCCAACAAACAATATGATTTCACTGACGAAACAGAACATGTTTGCAATAAACTCATTTCAGTGACCAAACAGAACATATTCCAACAAACAGTGTGATTTCACTGACGAAACAGAACTTTCCAAAAGTCTGACGCATTACATCACCTTACAGTTAATGATTGTTGAACTATATTCAAAATGACTGATGAAAATAAATTGTGCTGCTACACACGAAAGCAATGATGAATGCCAGAATAGAAAATAAACATCTTTCTTACCCACAAACGCTTCTGTCCAGGCGACATCTTGCCACGCCTGCTCCTCCATCTTCCCGTCGATGTCAATATCTCCGTTTGGCAGTTTGTACACGACATAAGTGCGAGGCAGCTCTACCGTGCACGCAGCCGCACGACAAGCTTGTAGATGACTGGACAGCAAAAACCTTCACAGACACATAAACAGCCGCACGACAAGCTTGTAAATGGCTGGACAGTAAGAACCTTTACAGACACGCAGACAGCCGCACGACAAGCTTGTAAATGGCTGGACAGTAAGAACCTTTACAGACACGGAGACAGCCGCGCGGCAAGCTTGTAAATAACTGCATAGTAAAATCTTCACAGACAGGTAGGCGTTCGACAAGCTTGTAAATAACTGGATAGTAAAATCTTCACAGACACGCAGACAGCCGCGCGACAAGCTTGTAAATAACTGGATAGTAAAACCTTCACAGACAGGCAGGCGTTCGACAAACTTGTAAATCGCACGCACACACACACACACACACACACACACACACACACACACACACACACACACACATAGTAGGACATTTTTCGGGTTGTTAATCTGCATTTGCTACTTTAGTTTAACTTACAATGCAAACGATTACTATTTCACTGCAATTACAATAAATTAAAAACACTACTACTTTCTGAACTTTACATACAATGATAATTTTACTGAATTAACAAATTGCTACAATTAGTAATTCTACCGAATTCTAAACTTTACGTTACAATTACGATTACTAATGCTACTTATGAAGTGTACATTATAATTAAGTGCTAAATTATAACTACAGAATTGTGCATTAAAATTATAATTTTAATAACTATTAAATTTTGCGTTACAATTGACCATTCTACCCAGTTAACTGTACGTCACAATTATCAATTCATCCGAGTGAAGTTTGCATTATAATTACCTCAGAATTTACCAGACTGAAGTCTGCATTACAGTTACAAGAAGTCATCTGACTGCGATTTACAAGTCAATGACTAATTGTGGTAGTGAATTTAGAGTGCTCTTACTAGTGCTTACCGAGATTTGAGTTATATTAATGACCTCTTACCGAGATTTGAATTGCATTAATGACCTCTTACCGAGATTTAAGTTACATTAATGACCTCTTACCGAGATTTGAGTTACATTAATGACCTCTTACCGACTTTTGAGCTATATTAATGACCTCTTACCGACTTTTGAGCTATATTAATTACTTCTTATCGAAACTTACGAGACATTTCCTCTAGTGAAAAATCTGCTGATAGTATTTACAGTTTGCTTTACCCCTATTCTTCAAGGGAAAATACTATTTTAATGCACTAATTATTTCAAGTTAAAGTTACTTTGAATTATAATAGTTGCTTCACCTGAGTAAACTTTAGATTCATTTTACATTTTAAGTTTCATATTACACTTACTTCTTGTATTCCCAGTGACAATTTAGCTTTAAAATGCGTCATTCTACCTACTGGTAACTTAATTTTATAATGACTAATCACACACAGTGATCGTTACATTATTCCAACTATTACTAGTAATGTTCTAAATCATTTTAGTACCACTGTTTAAAATTACTATTTCCATTTATTAAATTATTATGCTACTTGCTAGTTAGACATAATGAACTATGCATTTCACTTAGCACTTCAATGTTATGAAATTTGTATTACATTTACACTTATGAATATGTATTATTCTTACCACTTTATAAATAATTTATGTATTACTCTTTTTATGTATTACATTTCAATGTTATGAAATTTGTATTACATTTACACTTATGAATATGTATTATTTTTACCACTTTATAAATAATTTATGTATTACTCTTACCATTTCAATGTTATGAAATTTGTATTAACACTTAGGCCTACACTTATGAATATGTATTATTCTTACCACTTGAATATTATAAATAATTTATGTATTACTCTTACCATTTCAATGTCATGAAATGTTAATACTCTTACTATTTTAACTTAGTGAACTCTGCATTAAATTTATTAAATTACTTCAATGAATTTTCCACTACATTAATTAAATTTACGTGATCAGGTATGCATAATACTTATTACCTCATCTCAAATTATAGACGCTATTAATCTGTGTAGTTTTGTCCGTGGTATCAAGGGCATGACTATTAATCATTAACTTATCAATGTTATCATTAACACATAAACATCATTAACAAACTGTGTAACTACTGATACATCTTCACATCATTAACAGTAATTATTGACATAATTTCACATCAGTGATATCCATTATAGGTAATGTCTAGTTACAGACTTTCTAACCATTACGTACGTGCTTAGCCTTTCTCATCATCACACGTTTTCGGTACAAAGACATATCCAAACTAAGTACTTTGTCTCTTCTATGGTGTCTCCCATCTCCCATTCGCTGGTTTTATTCATTCTCCATTGAACATTCGCTAGTATTATTCACATCTCCGGTGAACATTCCTTTGTTTTACTCACATCGCGAAGGCACACTTCCCCACATCCATCTTCACTTTCGCATTACAAACCTCTCCTCTCTTTTCCCCATTTTCTTCCCTTTTTTTCTTTCTGATATCCCCCTTTCTCTTTTTCGCCATACTACCTCTCTCTTTCCCAATTTCTTTTCATCTATCCTATCTCGCTCTTTTTTTTTTCTCTCTCTGTCTCTTAATCCATCTCTTTCTATCGACAAACACAAACTCGTTCATTCTGTGCACACATTTTCCAGTGTCATGTTATGGCCAGAACTGACACACTTCCTTGTCAGAAGTACAAACATCGAGAATGTAATAAAAGCAAAACAAAAATCTCAAAGTGATAACAAAATACTCCATATGGAATTTGATTTTAAAAAAAAAAAAAGAAAGAAAGAAATATGAAGTTAATTAACACAGTAAAATACATTTATATTATGCATATGCACACATATACACACAGCACATCACACACACAGACTACACATATGTATCACCCATAAATAAACAAACACTCCAATCATATATGTATTTTGATGTTTTGGGAGAAGGTACAAAAAACGCACCAAATAATTTCTACTCGTGTTTCTATTGAAGTCAAATAAAACCCAAAAACTAGCATCTTGCATTAGCAATAGAAGACCTCGTCATAAGAAAGTTTAGATATTCATTTTTTAAAAGAGAAAACACACACCTATGCACTTGCTAATGATGTAAAATTTGTAAGAAACAAACTTACTTTGTTAATATATTCATCAAACTGGTGATGTAAAATTTGTAAGAAACAAACTTTCTTGTTAATATATTCATCATACTTACTTGTTAATATATTCATCATGCCTATTAACTCCTTCACAGCGTTTGAGGATGTTGTCGACTGTGTCATTGTCCGCCATTCGCAATGACTGCAGTGCTAACGCGTTGTCAAGGACACGGGGATCATTGACGATTGGCGGGGACCGAAGGAGATAGCCGATAATTAGTCCAGCGCCCAATGCCAGAGCCGAAATGACAGCTGTAATAACGATAGAAACTGGACTAGACTTCATTTTAGCCAGTGATTTTGCTCCAATTGTTTGTGTACTCGTTTCTCAACCGTGACGTAAATCCTTGGACTGTTAACTTTTACCTGAAGAAATTAAGCATGACAATGTTTTTCTTGAATTTGTTTTTTTTTCTCTGAAACTACTTTAACAGACATAAGCTGAATGCAAGCCAGATTGTTTGACAACTTTTGATATGACTGCAGTCTGATCATCAGTTTAATTATAATTTAAATTTGATCGACTGATTTACCGAACGGTTACTTACTTATCCGGTATTGAATACGAACTAAATCGTCCTTTCTTTAAATAGCGCAGATATTCTTTTAGCCTGATCTTTACCTCTCTAAATTCCGTGATACACAATACACAAAAAGCCTGGTCTTTACCTCTCTAAATTCCGTGATACACAAAAAGCCTGATCTTTACCTCTCTAAATCGTCCTTTCTTTAAATAGCGCAGATATTCTTTTAGCCTGATCTTTACCTCTCTAAATTCCGTGATACACAAAAAGCCTGATCTTTACCTCTCTAAATTCCGTGATACACAAAAAGCCTGGTCTTTACCTCTCTAAATTCCGTGATACACAAAAAGCCTGATCTTTACCTCTCTAAATTCCGTGATTCACAAAAAGCCTGGTCTTTACCTCTCTAAATTCCGTGATACACAAAAGGCCTGATCTTTACCTCTCTAAATTCCGTGATACACAAAAAGCCTGGTCTTTACCTCTCTAAATTCCGTGATACACAAAAAGCCTGATCTTTACCTCTCTAAATTCCGTGATTCACAAAAAGCCTGATCTTCACCTCTCTAAATTCCGTGACACAAAAAGCCTGGTCTTCCCTTAAATTCTGTGGATACACAAAAAGCCTGGTCTTCCTCTCTCTAAATCCCGTGGATCTATCAGCCTGGTCTTCCTCATGCGTAATTCACGCGTTCGCATGCACTTGAGCGGGACGTTTTAAAAACAAATTCTGGAAACATAACAACAACTGCACATTCCGCGACTGAATGGTTAACACTACAGGATTTGCACAAGTAATGGAAGTACTAAACAAAATACGTGTAGTTATATTTCTAGATATGTGTGTAATTTTCCATAACACTACAAATTTAAATTAAAAGTATTCTTGATGAAAGATGTAGGCCTAAATGTTCAATATTATTATATTGAACAAGCTGTAATCAACAAAGTAGGTAGATTTTCTTAAATTTTAAAACGAGCAAACCAGACATAGATTTTGCGATAAAACATTATTGGCTCAATCATTGGGGCTCTTCACGCAAGAGTTGTCTTTTCTTTTTCTATCAGTACTAGGCAAGATCATAAGAAAACTCCTTTTAGATTGTGTCTTGGGTTTTTCAATACAAGGCAAAAATCATAATAAAACTTCTCCTTTTAGAATGTGCCTTGCTTTTTCTATCAGTATTAGGTAAGATCATAAGAACACTCCTCCTTTTAGATTGTGTCTTGGCTTTTTTAATCAATAATAGGCAAGGTCATAGGAAAATACTCCAATTATTTTCCTAAAAATATTATAAATCAATTATATCTTTTTATTGCCATTTTGTAAATGACCTGAAATACAGTAGGGTCGGGTTATACATGTTCTGCACGGAGCCGACTTTTCTTCCAACAACACCATTATTTAGTTACAAAATTGTTACTTGGTATCACCACCTGCTATAAACGCATTATTTAGTAAAACAACCACTTGTTGAGAAACTG
This sequence comes from Sinotaia quadrata, assembly GCA_028829895.1. Classification (NCBI taxonomy): domain Eukaryota; kingdom Metazoa; phylum Mollusca; class Gastropoda; order Architaenioglossa; family Viviparidae; genus Sinotaia; species Sinotaia quadrata. The sequence goes on along the minus strand of CM054177.1, from coordinate 39,050,602 downwards.
TTATATTCTATTGTACGAACCATGCATTTGGTAACACCGCCACTTGTTACCAACCTGTTTTCAGTAACACCACCACTTGTTACCAACCTGTCTTCAGTAACACCAAAACTTGTTACCAAGCTGTTTTTCAGTAACACCATCACTTGTTACCAAGCTGTTTTCAGTAACACCACCACTTGTTACCAAGCTGTTTTTCAGTAACACCACCACTTGTTACCAAGCTGTTTTTCATTAACACCATCACTTGTTACCAACCTGTTTTTCAGTAACACCATCACTTGTTACCAACCTGTTTTTCAGTAACACCTTCACTTGTTAAGAACCTCTATTTTGATAATACCACAACTTGTTTCAAAACTGTTACATAAAATCACCAAAAAGTCGCTACCAACTTGAAATTTAGTAACATCGCCACATGGTACGAAGTGTCAGCGTTTTGCTACGGAGTACAAACACGGTTCCTTCCCTTTGGTCTTTCTTTAGCTTTTTGAATCTCGCCAGACGTAAGCAATGACCTAATATGAGCATCGCAGTATAGATGTGTTCAAAAGCGAAGCTTGAATAGAAGGAACGCTGTAGTGGACAATGTTATGTTAATAATTTCATGACCTCTACTAACTGGTTGTGCTTCACCACCACCACAACAGTAATGACCGAAAAATCGCTAGCATCATTCCAAAGAATTCAAAGCACTCAATAGTTTTGTTCTCAGCCATCTCTTACATGATAATTCGTAGAATTAATTTTTAGAATTTGATAATAATTGATATAACTTTTATTTCAATGACGTCACTATCATTATCATTTTATCAAGATATTTTGCATGCAAAAACATACAAATTTTAATTTTAATTCAAACTCACTATTTTATTGTAAAATATTAAGTACCTGTAGTTGTTTGAGGCTATTATATTCTGTCGCAGGTGTGGCCAGTTTTGTAAGGTGAAAGAGTATTGCAAGATAAACATTTTTATGAAATGTCGCCCTCTTGCTTTGAGAGTTACTTTCCACAACTACTGTGGCGCTTGTCCAGGATTTGCTGGCCATCTGTACGCGTCTCGCGCGTGAAGCTTTGCATCTTGAAACATGTGCACGTGACCTCAGGTCAGTGAGAAATGCGCTTTTGTCATTCTTCTAATGCCTTACGGGTCTTTTCAGCCACGCTCCACAGTACCAGACCTGGAAGTTCAAAGCATATCTTGTCAAGATTTTGTATTTAGTATGTTTTTAACTAGCTTTAACAGGTAGCTGAAAAGTGTGTCTGTTTTCAAGACCTACCTGGAAATAAATTAAATTTTAAAAAATATCACCAATCAGTAAAAGTAACCATGTTATAAGGAAATAAAATAAATATGTTTTAAAACACACCATGAAATACCGTTGCTATGTTTTCAAGAGAACATGCAATAAAGTTGCTTTGTTTTCAAGAGAATAACAGACAATGATGTTACTAAGTTTTAAGGTGCCAGTAGACGATGAAGTTACTATATTTTAAGGTCACAGTAGACGATGGAGTTACTATATTTTAAGGTCACAGTAGACGATGAAGTTACTATATTTTAAGGTCACAGTAGACGATGGAGTTACTATATTTTAAGGTCACAGTAGACGATGAAGTTACTATATTTTAAGGTCACAGTAGACGATGGAGTTACTATATTTTAAGGTCACAGTAGACGATGGAGTTACTATATTTTAAGGTCACAGTAGTTTTAAAAAATTATCATATTTTAAGGACAGAAGACAATGAAGGTTCTACGCTTTAAGGACACAATAGATAATTATAATGAATTTACCAAGTTTCAAGGAAACACTAATGAAGTTAGTATGTTAGTATGTTCTAATGACACATAGTCAATGAAATAACTATGTTTTAAGGAAACACTAGACATTGAAGTTACTATGTTTGAAGGACACACTAGACAATGAAGTTATTATGTTTGAAGGACACACTAGACAATGAAGTTACTATGTTTTAAGGAAACACTAGACATTGAAGTTACTATGTTTGAAGGATACACTAGACAATGAAGTTACTATGTATGAAGGATACACTAGTGACTAGTGAAGTTAGTATGTTTGAAAGACTGTTAGAAGAGTCTAGAAAAATTATTCCTGTTTTAATTAACGATTTTTATTAAGTTTCCGCCAGTAACGTAGGCTAAATATGTAGAAATCGTAGGCATGTGTAAGTCTATAAATAAGACTGAAAGGGTGCTAATACGGGATCCAAAACCAACACATTATGCACCAAGGGCAGACCTAATTGCATCAGAAAAGGTAAAACATATTGAATTCTCAAAATATTTTATATGTGATGATCAAGGACGCCAGATGTAACCCAAGTTTTCTTTGCTCGTCGATGTTTGCCAAGGATCTCATTGGCTGATTGGGTCACTGCGGTGTTAAATATGCCAATCAATGAGCCTGCATCTGCACTAAAAAGTAATAGTTGTGCAAATTTTTCTCCTACCTTTGACAAGCGTCGAGAGCTAAAGACGAAAAAGGAGAAAACCAGTACAGAGAAATCAACCAGGTTATCAAGAAAAGCATGAAAAAGGCAAATAAGACGTGGACTGAAGACCAGTGTAAAGATATAGAAAATAATCTAAAGAAAAATAATAGCAAAAATGCATACTAGCTCCTCCATTATTCAAGATAGTGGAGGGAAATGTCTTACAGAAGATCAAGACATTCTTAAGAGATGGACAGAATACTGCTCAGACCTATACAATCAGACCTACTCAACATCCCACCAGTAATCAACACTGGCAACTACACCATCCTCTGAGAAGAAGAAGAGACTGCAGTGAAATCACTGAAAAAAAAAAGGAAAGGCAAGGAGAGTAAACAACATCCTTGCAGAATTAGTCCAGAAAGGGGGGAGAAGCCATGATAAGCACCCTACTAACAATCTGCAATAAGATCTGGTAGACAGGGGAATGGCCAACACCATGGACTCAGTCACTCATAATAACTCTCCCGATAAAAGGCAATTTGCAGCTATGTCAGAACTATCGTAGTTCAGTCTTATATGCCAACCAGCAAAGATCATATTAAATAGACTAAAGCCGCAGGCGGAGGAAATCATAGCTAAAGAACCTGCGAAGCACAAGAGAACAGATCTTTAACCTGAGACTGCTATGTGAGAAGTACCTCCAGCACCAAATAAATGCCTTCTTAAAATCTACAAAACCTCTAGCAAGTCTTTGTAGATTTTATTTGACAGGGTGTGTTATGTAGCCCTTTGGTCCACCATGAAGCTGTACAACATCAATGCTAACCTGATCAAAGTCATAGAAATCCTTTACAGCAAGGCCACCAGCGCAGTCTGCTTCAACGGCCCAATAGGAGATTGGTTTAGGACAACAGTGGGAGTCAAATAAAGTTGCTTACTTTTGCTTATTCTCTTCAACATTTTCCTTGAAAGAATCATGACAGGTGCTCTGGAAGACCATGAAGGAACTGTCAGTATTGGAGGCAGAACAATAATGAACTTTGCTGATGACATCGATGGCCTTGAAAGAGGATCTAGCTCATTTGGTAGCAAAACTGGACAGGACAGCTACTGCTTTTGGTATAGAAATCAGTGCAGAGAAGACCAAATTGATGACCAACAACATCAGTGGCATCGGCATTGACATCATGATTGGTGATCAGAAACTGGAACAGTTAATAAATTCGAGTACTTAGGTACATCGTGATAGACAAGGGATCAAATTCAGAAATTCTGTCCAGGATTGCGCTGACAATAACAGCAATGGCAAGGCTGAATGCAGTTTGTAAAGACAGAAACACCTCAGTCAGCTCAAAGATCAGACTGATGCACTCCTTGGTTGTTTCTGTGTTCTTATTGCATTTGAGTCATAGACCCTCACAGCAGATCTCGAAAGGAGGATACAAGCTACTGAAATGAGATGCTTTCGAAGGGTTGCTTGGCATTTCGTATAGGGATCATGTCACGAATGACGAAGTGAGAACAGAATTAGGCAAGCCATTGGGACCTACAAAGAGCTATTGGCCATTGTGAAAAAACGCAAAATGAAATGGTATGGTTATGTCACACGATCAGCAGGGCTTGCTAAGACAATCATGCAAAGTACTGTGCAAGGAGGGCGAAGGAGAGGAAGACAGAGGAAAAGATGGGAGGATAACATCTCAGAGTGGACAGAACTGAAGCTGAGCGATACAGTAAGATTATCAGAGAAAAGAATGAATGGAGGAATCTGGTTGTCAGGTCATCAGGGGTGCCCCAACTGTCGGCAAGACTAAGGAATAGATAGATAGACAGACAGACAGACAGACAGACAGATAGATAGATAGATAGATAGATAGATAGATAGATAGATAGATAGATAGATAGATAGATAGATAGATAGATAGATAGATAGATAGATAGATAGATAGATAGATAGATGTATTGATCATCGTGTTCAGGCGTTCCATTTATTGCTCATCGTGATACTAATGTATTTGTAACCCTGTACGTGACCACTTTAGGCCAGACATGTCTCACTAACTAAGGAACGCTGTCATTTAAAACCTGTTAGCTGCAGCGTACTAACAAGCAGTAAAATAAACTCAGTAATTTTGTATTTTAACAGAGTTAACGTACACGTACTAAGAATAAAAACTATATAATAAATTTATTCATTTACACTTGATTCCATAACTGAAAAAGAAAAGAAAAGAAAAAGTCAACAATTACAAAATTTTAACCAACTGTTTTGTTGGTTAAGTAGTAAACTAATACGTGCCAATAGTAATAAGGAGATTTGCTTCCGGTAAGACTTTCACGATGGCTACTTCCGGGAAAAGATCGATATAATACCACCAGATTTCAGGAAATTATTAAGTATTGGGAAAGTGGCCAGCTATAAATTCTCATGTGAGAAATCTAATGCTTTAAAATAGGTTGTTAGAGGGCTATGTCAACTCTACGAAACACTTGTCAAAATGGCCATTGAACACTACATAACACACCTGTCATATGACCATTGCAACACTATATAACAACCTGTCATATGACCATTGTAACACTATAAAACACACCTGTCGTATGACCATTGCAACACTATAAAACTCATCTGTCAGAAGGCCATTTGAACCCTTCGAATCAGACATACAGCGTGAAATCTGCCTCGGCCGGAAGTGCTCCCGATAAATTAAGAAGAATCAGATCTGTCAGAAGGCTATTTGCGGTAACACGGAACACATCTGCCATAAACCCATCGGAATGCTATACAACACAACTGGACGTAATGAAGCACGCTTCACATAAGAACACTTTTAAAACACCTGTCATACGACTATTTGAGTAATGTAAATACACCTATGATAAAATTATTATAACACTTTGGAACTCAACAATATGAAACACACCTGCTTTAAGATATTTGAACAATGAAAACACACCTGCTATATTGTTTCAACACTGCGAAACAACAAAGAAAACCTCCACTAAAGAATTTATCAACACAACTATTGTAGCTACCACAAGGTGTCAGTAAGTGACTGGATATTATAAATATAACCACTACAATGTCTCAATGGACGAGTTGGAATGTTATAAATATAACTACTACAGCTAATATAAGTCGCAGCAGTCGGGACGGAATATTATAAATGTAACACTATAACTACTACAATTCTCAGTAGACGGGTCGGACTATTACAATCATAATTATCCCATGACTAATACAAGGTCTCAGTAGACGGGTCAGAATATTATAAATATGACTAGTGCAAGGTCTCGGTAGAGGGGTCAGAATATTATAAATATGACTAATACAAGATCTCAGTAGAGTATCGAAATATTATAAACATAACTACTACATACAATTACCGCTACCACAACTTCCAATAGACGGTCGATTGATCATTGCTGTGAAATTATGTAAATGTCAATATTCATATACTTGAATGTTGACCTAATAAATTTGTTGTTAAATTTATTGATCTTGTATGACTTTTGCCACACCAAATTCAAAGTGATTAGAGAATACAATTCTTTTCAACAGGTAAACTTTCATCTCAGCCCATTGGCTGGTCTTGTTCTTGTAAATCTTAAAATTGGATAATAAAATCTCCTCATCCACATAAAGACAAGTTTATATTACATCAGCAAGTTCTAGCACATACTTCATGAGTTGTTTACTCCAACTGACACTTACAAAAAAATTATTATCATAAGCAGTGCCAAAGTTCGGGTTACATTGACATTTAACAATTCACATAACAATTACATTTTGAAATAGGGATAGGCAAATTTACTCTGCCACATCGACATAAATGAGTGATGTTAAACAGACAGAAAAGCTTAAGTTGACATTAATGAGTGATGTTAACAAGACAGAAAAGCTGAATTTGAAATAAAAGATGTTCTTTCCTGTTTACTATAGTAATCTCACAATTTCCCATTGAATGCACATTAAAAACATTTAGACCTGACATTGTCCTGACTTTTCTTAAATCAAAGCTCATAATTACTTTTAAATTTTGAATTTCCCTTTAACATAAATCAAAGTAATATATGCTAACACCTCTCTTTTGGACTTTCCTGTTGAATTCAACATCAGTAATACGTATACTCTGACTTTCTATTTATCAAACTTTCTTTTTAATTCAACATCAGAGATATTTGGAATTTCCATGCATGTATGGAATGTGTGTGTACAGCACCTTTTGTCTTGTTTCAGTGAAGCAAAAAATTAGGTCAGCGCTTGCTTTGTTTTAAAAAGCACAGCATAGTGTGTTGTCAGTGCTTAATGTAGTATGCTGTGTTAGAGTACATACATTTATCATTGTATAATGTTTTAGGGAGATTTTAACTAAAGTTGACATTTATGTATTTCGACAGGAAACGATTTGTACTTTGTATTTATATATTTTGTATGCTAATTTATATTATTTTTTTGTGTATTTTAGGCTCTATTCATGTCAGAACAGTTTTTGCATAGTACATGAGTATAGTTATTTATTTTATTTTGTACCTTATACATTAGGAAAGAGTTGTGTTTAAAGTAATAAAATTAGGAGTAGTTTCCTTCTTTTGTACCTAATCTTGTAAATTATACATTAGGAAAGACTTGTGTTTAAAGAGTATTAAAATTTAGAATAGTTTCCTTAGATATTAAAATCCTAATATAACTCTAAGTAGTTTAGGAGTAAGTTACATCTAAACCAAAATAGGAAAGCATAGAACAGACCATTAGTTCATATTTTTCCTTGTGCATAGCAAATTGCTGGATTGGGTTTACTTGGAGGTCAGTACTTTCAGGATTAAACAGGATTTAAGTGTGTGTGTGTGTGTGTGTGTGTGTGTGTGTGTGTGTGTGTGTGTGTGTGTGTGTGTGTGTGTGTGTGTGTGTGTGTGAGAGAGAGAGAGAGAGAGAGAGAGAGAGAGAGAGAGGGGAGGGAAATTGTATGCAATAAAATGAATGTATACAAAAGATGAGAGAAACATGTAGCAAAGAGGAGAGAAGAGAGTTTGGCAGGCCGATGCGGCTGTCTTGACATTAAAGTTCACATGTAAGCTGTAAAACCTGGAGTTGCATGTTGTCAAATCTTGCTGTGGCTCTCGTCAAGCGTGCGACGTATTGTCATCATTGTTTTTCATCTTGCATCCATAGCACTACACCCGACACTCCACAACACATGTATCTGACTTTCTGGCTAAATTCAACACCAGAGATATTTGCATTTTTATTTATCTAGCTTTCTTCTTAAATTCACTATCATAAATACTTTTTTCTTCCTACTCTCTTACAGAGATAATCGGAAACATTTGATCTTCATTTAATTTTCTTCTTCATCATATAATTATAATGAATAGGTAACAATACAAATGTGAGTGAAATAATTATTTTTAAATATTTTTTACTAACTATTAACCTAATTAACTGACTCAAACTATGTAACTTCGTGTGTTAATATTTTGGGTATGAAACGGTACGAGAGACGTTGTTAAGACTGATGGGATGATAAACTAATAGGTAGATAGTCCATCTTTACTCATTTGTTGGAACGCAGAGGTTTGTGTTGTTAAGACTGATGGGATGATAAACTAATTGAGTATAGATAGTCCATCTTTACTCATTTGTTGGAACGCAGAGGTTTGTGTTGTTAAGACTGATGGAAATCTAGGCCATGATATCAGACGAAGAATATTTACACGGAATCTAGGCTATGAATTTAGGCAAGGAATCTATTTTACAGGCAAAGAATGTTGGTATTGAATCTAGGCCACGAATGCAGGCAATGAATCTATGCAATAATCTAGCGACTAGTTGGACCCATGCTGTATGTGATGCGACTGGCTACTCTCTGTCATGTACTTTTGAGGCCAGAATTTAAATAAAATTGAGTTCGCTGTCTAATGCAGTACAAAGTGTTCCAGACGCTAAAGAGAAATATTTTGTTAGAAATAAACGATTGAGTTCGCTGTCTAATGCAGTATAAAGTGTTCCAGACACTAAAGATAATAAAAATTTCGTTATAAATAAATGATTGAGTTCGCTGTATTAATGAAGTACAATGTGTTTCCAGACACTAAAGACAATAAATATTTCGTTAGAAATTTCGCACTGGTATATTAATGCTACTTCGTTCACCTCCGTACACGACTGTCTCACACTGTTTCATGTTGTACTTCTAGAAATCACCTGAACACATACTTGTCTCCATTTGTTTTATCTTGTCCCTCTAGAAATCACTTGAATACATAATTGTCTCCACCTATCTGTCCGTCTAGAAATCACTTGAATACATAACTGTTTCCTTTTATTTTATTTTGGTACTTCTAGAAATCGCTTGAATACATGCTTTCTTGGCAGATCTTTGCACACGCATTAACACCTCATTAATACACCTTAATATACTTTTCAGCAACCCAACAGAGGTGTGCCATAGAAGACGCGGAAGTCAACACCGTGACATTACTTAGACAACAGGTGTACAATAATGGAATTGTTATAGAGCCGACAAAATCAATGTCATCTGCACAAAGCATGTGAAAGAGCCGCCCCGACAAACACGCACGCATCCAATGATACCACTAAAACTTAAAGCAAGATTTTATGGTCTCATGTCTGTGGAATCTTTACCTAATCTGTTTGCCCATTCTTGCGTGCTGTTGGGTCCAGGGCTATTTCCTAAAAAAAAAAAAAAAAACGCAAATAGCGACAGGTTTGCCGTGCTGGTTTCTTTCGTAAAACACTTTTTTTGCTGATTCCCTAATTTCTATTTACATGAACTCCCCCTCCTCTCCAACTGTTATTTACCTGGTCACTTCATGGGAACCTTTAGTTGTTCATTTGGACGAGAAAGGACCGACCTGATTAAGACTGGTAGAAACCACTTTCTGCGAGGAATTACGACACCCGCGCCTTGCACACACACACACACACACACACACACACACACACACACACACACACACACACACACAGAGCTAAATCATTAAATGCGTTCCTTCTTTGTGAGTTCATTGTATTGTTCTGTGAATGAGTTTCTTTTGCTAACATGATGCCACATGGAATGAAGGAAGGGGGGAAAGTGACGTAGCACTGACTCCTTACTTTTGGCTGACATCGCTTGAAGAGCAGAATATTCCAGATGTTAAATTCATAAAGAGTCTGTGAGAAGATGAGAACTTTCCTGTCAAAGCAGGATGTAGTCCTACCACGTCGAGGACCGGAATTTCAGTAATCTCGCGGACTTGGGAAATATTTTATCTTGTCTTCCTTATCGTGTAATCTTGTCACCGTCAACTTACTTGAGCAGTGTGATTGTTGTTGGCTTTGGAACGACAATATCTCAAGTAGTCTCATCGCTGTTTGCTTTGGAAGCGTCAACGGCATCAACTGAAACGAACAATTTAAAAGCTGTCGTATTCAGAATTTATACTCAGAACAACTAACCCTAGCAACTGCTGTTATGTTTATAAATTTTGCAATGAAATCAAATGAATCATTACAATTGTGCTTCGAAAGTGTCAGTTAGTGAAACAGATATTCAAGGTATATATTTAACAAAACAATTCTGAAGATGTGTAAATACTTGCTTAAATTGTAGGCACGGTAACCACTCAAAGGCATGAATGTGAATAGCTTCCTTTATTTATTTATTGTTGCAATTGACACTGATATTGACTTGTGTATGACAATAACCAGGTTTTACAACAAACAGAATCAAGCGACTAAATTTTGAAACAATGCCGAACACCTCGAGATGTGGCAATACATTGTTCTTCGTTGAGAATGTGTCACTACTCAGTACTAACAGCCACCATCACAGAAGGTGAGAATTACGTCCACTATTCTAACACTATTCCAACTATTTACTGAAAACGGTCTTAAAAGACTACTGTGTGAGATGAGCAAGTTGATTGACATATAAACAACAAAAACAAGAAAATTTACCAGAATGTTTACGGATGGTCATTGAGAGAAAGTATGAGCTCCACATTCAGTGATCATTAAGAGAATCTTTTCTAGTTCCACATTCTACGATCATGAAGAGAATCTTTTCTAGCTCCACATTCTACCATCATTAAAAATATCTTTTCTAGCTCCACATTCTACGATCAATCAGAGAATCCTTTCTAGTTCCACATTTCTATGATCGTAAAGAGAAAATTTCTGGCCGATCCACTATTATGTTCGTTAAAAGAAATCTACTACTGTGTTGTGTCACGCATTCCATCATTCCGAACTGACGTCACTCGTAATACTGTTGTGTCAACAGATATGTGAACTAAACGTATAATAATAGCCATTTCTCTTGAAAATAAAATGTAAAAGTGTTCTTTACAATTAGAAATAAAAACAAAATTTCTCTAAAATAAATATATGCATTAAATGAATTTAAAATTCCACACATTTTTAGCATCTTGATTAATTCATACCGATCACATTCAGTGAATTTAAAATATCATGCATTTCTCACTTAAAAGTATTAACACGCAAATCACAATTCCAGTTCTGCAATTTTCTTTTTCTTTTTTTCTCTACATTTACTTTATGCATGCAGTCGACAGCCACATTCATCAACATATGCCTGTTTAACAGAAACCCTTAGCAAATACATCTATCAGCAGATAAAGTGTTAATAAAAAATTGTAAGCATTCAGTTCAAAACGATAATAAAAGACATTTAGTATTGATCTACATTGTTTTAAAATATAATTTAATTATAAACAGTGACTGCAGAACTAAAGTGTTTCAAGAAATAATATATTCTAAAAGTTCCTCATTTTTTCTTTACAATTATAGCGAAATATAAAGAATACTTAGAAATGAATCTGTTTTTATTCGTGCTTGATTAGATTTGTGGGTCTGATGAAAGAGTTTGGAAGCTTATTTCGTATTGTTTGGGTTCCTATCCATGTACGTGAAAGTTTTGATAGTGTTTGCTTAGGTTTATGTATTGTATAGATTTCTCTCTGTATATTGTATAGATTCCTGTCTTTGTGTTGTATCGATTTCCGTCTGTGTTGTATAGATTCCTATCTGTATGTTTTATATATTCCTGTCTGTGTAATGTATACATTCCTGTCTGTGTATTGCACAGATGACTGTCTGTGTTCACAATTTAGTTTGAAAGTTTATCTCGTGTTGTTTAGGTTCATATATATATGCCTTATATAGTTTGAAAGTTTATCTCTTGTTGTTAAAGTTCCTGTCTGCATGTCTTCAATAGTTTGAAAATTTACCTCGTGTTGATTAGGCTTTTGTCTGTGTGCCTAAAAGTTTCTATCTTGTTTAGGTTTCTACCTGTGTGCCTAATATTTATCTCACTTTGTTTAGGTTCCTGTCTGTGTACGTGAAAGTTTATCTCATATTGTTTAGGTTCCTGTCTGTGTATGAAAGTTTATCTCATATTGTTTAGGTTCCTGTCTGTGTATGAACGTTTATCTCATATTGTTTAGGTTCCTGTCTGTGTACGTAAAAGTTTATCTCATATTGTTTAGGTTCCTGTCTGTGTGCTTGCTGCTGGTCTTGGCATCCTGTCCAGCTCCAGCCTACCTCTTGGAGAGAGGCTTTGTGTACTGTCCGGCTTACCCTTGCCTTTGTCAGTCTGATAACGGAGCTCTAGTGATCAACTGTCAGAATTTGTACCTGACGCAGTTACCCAAATTCCTAGCTTTCGACGGCAGAATTCGAACTTTGTCAGTGCAACACAACAGTATAAGACAACTGCCAGCGCGCGCCTTTTATGGTCTACACGTACAGCAACTCGATCTGACTGACAACGTCATCAGCAACATCCACGACAATACTTTTGAAGGTTTGGAAGATTCATTAGAGGAGCTTCGGTTACAGGTACAAATACTTATCTCTGTGTTTGGTTATTTACAACAGGTAAATACCTCATCACATAGACAACGTAGCTGTTATAATTTAAAAATTTCAAACTAGTTAAAGGAATTATTGTTCAGAAAATACTGTATAGAAATGAGATGCTCATTGTATTAGTAAACAGCTAACGCTTTATGTAAGAAATGCTTATCATTTCAGTTTAGACATATGAACAGATTTTACAATATGTATTGGAGTGGATGATCGATTTGCTTAACAGGGAAGAGTATGAATCTTGGTTAATTTTACACAATGCGGAAAAGGTTAAGAATCTTGTGCGATTTTACACAACTCGGAGAAGATTATGAATATTGGGTGATTGTACACAACTGTTGGAAGGTTATGAATCTTCGGAGACTTAAGTAGCTCATAGAAGATTGGGAATAAATTTAAGTAGCTCATAGAAGATTGGGAATAGACTTAAGTAGCTCATAGAAGATTTGGAATAAACTTAAGTAGCTCATAGAAGATTGGGAATAGACTTAAGTAGCTCATAGAAGATTGGGAATAGACTTAAGTAGCTCATAGAAGATTGGGAATAGACTTAAGTAGCTCATAGAAGATTGGGAATAGGCTTAAGTAGCTCATAGAAGATTGGGAATAGCACGCGATTTTCATAACTCCATGGAAGATTATGAATGTTGAGTGGTTTTGATAAATCCATGGAAGATTATGAATGTTGAGTGGTTTTGATAAATCCATGGGAGATTATGAATCTTGAGTGGTTTTGATAAATCAGGGGGGTGGGGGATTACGAATCTTGAGTAGTTTTGAGATAAATCCAGGGGAGATTATGAAGTATGTACTACAGACAGCAGAGAAGTTTTCTGGTATGTGGTGTGTCATATACTCTTTACTCTATAACTTTTTCAGACCTTAGTCACACTGTCATGCGCAGCAGGATACAACATTACTCGCAGGGTGTTGGTTGTAAGGCAAGCCCATGTCATGCAAGCTGACAATCATAGCTAGGTCAACTTTAAAGATTCTTGTGTGTGGGGGAGGGGGGGGGGTGATTTGCTAAAGTCCGTACACATATTCCAGTGACTGATGTTTGCATTTGCAGGTGTATGCAATGGACGGCTTTCCTTCCTCAGCACTTACACGACTGAAAAAAATGAAAGTGTTGAAGATCATCGGATGCAGGGTGACGTCACTCAACAGCAAATTGTTTTATGGATTAGCAAGACTTACAGAATTGCATCTGCAGGTAAATGTTTTCATTTCTGAATTTAATCAAATTACTTGTTTCATCTGTCTGTCATATAAAGGACTTGTAGAATTTCATTTGTAGGTAAAAGTTTAATTTCATTATTTAATAAGTTGCTTGCTCCAAAGCAGTATGTGATCTGTCTGCCAGATAAATGTATGTGCAATGTCTGTGTCTGTCTGTGTGTCTCTCTATTCAAAATCTAAGATCTGTTATAAATTTTATTAGTATTATTTTATTCGACAAACACTAAGATAAGCACTACTTAAAGTAAGATTACTTAAAGTAAGCACTATTTAAAATAAGTACTACTTAAAGTAAGCACTACTTAAAGTAAGCATTATTTAAAATAAGCACTACTTAAGTATACTACTTAAAGTAAGCACTACTTCCTGGAGTGGGACAACAAAGTGGTCAATTTGAAGATAAGACACATGAGTTAAAATAAGACCAACGCATCATCCTCACAAATATAAATCTATGGCAAAAGAATGATTCTTCAATATGTTTCCTCAATAAGTGAATAAATATTTTTGAGACAAAGCATTAACATGCTCCAGTTTTGCTGTTACAAAAACTTCCATTCTACTGTTATAGTGCTTTTACTGTGAAAAGGGCTGTAACTCTTTGTCTATTTAAAAACTAGTTGTCACTCTCTGTCAAAAGGCTATCAATCTCTCCTGTCACATGGTTCTACTCTTTGCTGTCAGTTGAAAATGTATGGTGTAAATATATTATCACAGTCTATGTTCCATTGCTCTATGTTTGTTAAATATTTTACTCATTGTTTTTGTCATTCTGCTGTTATTGTCATTATTCTTGTTATCAGTTGTCACTTTATGTTTTTGTCATTCTACTGTTATTGTCATCACTCTTGCTATCAGTTGTCACTTTATGTTTCTGTCATTCTACTGTTATTGTTATCACTCTTGTTATCAGTTGTCACTTTATGTTTTTTGTCATTCTACTGTTATTGTCATCATTCTTGCTATCAGTTGTCACTTTATGTTTTTGTCATTCTACTGTTATTGTCATCACTCTGTTTTGTTATCTGTTGTCACTTTATGTTTTTGTCATTCTACTGTCAGTGCACCATGCTTTGTATTACTTTTATGTTTCTTTTCAGATTAAGTTTATTGTCTCACAGTCATTATTCTTTTGTTGTCACTCTGCTGCTATTCTGTTTATTGCCACTCTGTGGTCATTCTATGTGTGTTTTCCTTCTATATTTGTTGTCAGTCTTTGATCATTTATGTATTATCACTCTATGTTTATTGTCACTCTATGATCAGTCTCTATGTTATCAGTCTATGCTTATTGTCACTGTGTGGTCATTCTGAGTGTTATCACTCTATATTTGTTGTCACACTGTGATCAATTTGTGTGTTATTACCCTGTGGTGGAGTAAATTTGCCTTCCGTATTTTTTTTTATTTAGTTGTTATATTATATTAAAATTGTTAAATTGTCAGAGTAACCCGACCTTGGGCACTCCTTATATGTTAGTTTTGAAAGTGTCTGAGTTTGAAGTAAACGCTCAAAAGCAAGAATATTCTAGAGTTGCTGATGTAATGCAAACTAGTGAGCAGATTTTATTTATCCAATGATTATGACTTACGAGAACAAGACCAGCCAATGAGCTGAGATTAAAAAGTTTACTTGCTGTAGAGAAATCTACTGTCTAATTACTTTGAATTTGTAGTGGCAAAGAAGGTTTTGAAAGGTGGCCGTTAGCTTGATGGTGAATTAAATTGACTGGTTGAGAGAGAATGGACTTAGAAATATTTATAAATATTTCATGTATGTATGCTATTGAAATTTTATACTTGTGTTTTGATGTGATGTATTATGTGAGTAGTCTATTATTCCTATGAGTGTTTGAACTAGGCTGCTCACATAACATGTAATTTGTTAGACACTTGACATTGTTTCGATATGTTGTAATTATTATGCTGTAAATGTGTATCAGGCTAAAGAATATTGTTGCAGGAAATTGTACATTGAGGCTGGAATGTAAGACAGAATGGTGTTATAAAGTGATAAACTGGAAATTTAGGTTTGCTCCTTAATTATATTTTGCAGTGAGCAAGTAGCCTTTCTAGATACTATTTTCATGTGCTAAGTAAACCTCCTGGTTTATTGTTTGTAAACTGCTATGACCGCCCTCGTAAAGGTGGGAACAAAGTGTAAATGCAAGAATACACTGCACTCTAGTGATGTGTAGCGGCAAGATAAGTTGACTATCTGAACAATTAATGGTGTAGAGAAAATGTTGGACGTTGCTATATTTATTGTTCTGTTTGAAGGAGTTGACATGGCGAAAAGAAGTGCCCATGTTAACTCTAAGTAGCAGTACAGTGTTTTTCATGCATGACTGACACACATGGGGCTGACATAATTGAACGGAACTATAAATTATGACATTGTGGCAGAGTGTGCAAAGGACTGTTATGACCGTGCTGAATCAGGTTATGAATGACTATTACTACTTATCTCTAATAACTCCATTTCTGTCCTCTGATAAGACTATCCTGTGATTTGTATTGACTCTATTGTTGAATTGTATTTATGACAGACTGTGTAACTGTAAAATTATCTGAACGTGGGTTCATAGAAATATTGATGTTAAGTAATTTATCTCATTATAATTATCATATGTATATTTGGTTGTTTTAATAAATTTGTTGTTAAATTTATTGACCATCTTCAGCATATTGTTATGTTGGAGAAGAAAGTGGGTGGATGAAAGTTTGCTAAATATAGATTAAATACAGATTTGTCTTCTTCTTTAGTAAGAAGTTTTCTACCTAGGGAACGATCATGTGAGGTGAACGTTATCTTTAATGTTGTGAAAGATTATGTGAGGTGAACGTTATCTTTAATGTTGTGGAAGATTATGTGAGGTGAACGTTATCTTTAATGTTGTGGAAGATTATGTGAGGTGAACGTTATCTTTAATGTTGTGGAAGATTATGTGAGGTGAACGTTATCTTTAATGTTGTGGAAGATTATGTGAGGTGAACGTTATCTTTAATGTTGTGGAAGATTATGTGAGGTGAACGTTATCTTTAATGTTGTGGAAGATTATGTGAGGTGAACGTTATCTTTAATGTTGTGGAAGATTATGTGAGGTGAACGTTATCTTTAATGTTGTGGAAGATTATGTGAGGTGAACGTTATCTTTAATGTTGTGGAAGATTATGTGAGGTGAACGTTATCTTTAATGTTGTGGAAGATTATGTGAGGTGAACGTTATCTTTAATGTTGTGGAAGATTATGTGAGGTGAACGTTATCTTTAATGTTGTGGAAGAGAGAAAACTTTTACAGCGCTCGTATATCCGCCAAGTCAGAGAGAGACGAATTTTATCTGCTGGAGTATCATTAATAAAATAAATTAAAATTCTCATCACTTGTAATTAGTTTTGGATGGTTAATTAATAATAATCATTTTCATTAACTAAGTGGCGTTGCCGTCATACACTCTATGTTTAGTGTCACTCTGTGATCATTCTGTATAATTATTATCACTCTATGTTTAGTGTCACTCGGTGATCATTCTGTATAATTATTATCACTCTATGTTTAGTGTCACTCGGTGATCATTCTATTGTGTGTTACTTTGTTATCACTCTGGGGTTATTTTATTTGTGTTATCACTCTTAAGTTTGTGGTCAGTCTTATTGTCACTGTGGCCATTCTATTTTTACTATGTTGTCACTCTGTGTTTATTCATTTTCTTGTTACTGTATACTGTCACTCTGTTATACTGTATTTATTATCAATCTATCATACAGTTTATATTCGTCGTCCTCTTTGCTGTCACTCTATGTTACTTGTTATCAGGAATCTTTCATAATCGGGCTAACACACTTCATTGTTGTCATCAGGAATCTTTCATAATCGGGCTAACACACTTTATAGTTGTCATCAGTAATCTTTCATAATCGGGCTAACACACTTTATAGTTGTCATCAGTAATCTTTCATAATCGGGCTAACACACTTTATTGTTATCATCAGGGATGTCGCATTAATCACGTCATGGCTGGAAGTTTGGCTTCTTTCAAACATTTGGAGGTGCTGAACCTTGAAGGGAACAGTCTACAATTCCAAAGCATAGCAGAAATTGCCAAGCTTCCTGAGGTAAAGGAATTGGTCTTGGCCAATAACAACATCACGTACCTAGACAACCATGCCTTTAATCAAGCATACAATCTCAGGTTGGTGTTTATATTACAAATAATTGGGTTCTAGAATTACATATTTCAAAATGGGGGGCGGGGTAATTAGTATAATAAGTTAGAATCAATTTGATGTTCAAAATATAGTATTATATCAGGTCGGTGTCGGATTCATATTTAAAAATTAATTATTATATCATCTTAGTGTTTATGTGATATTTTAAAAGTATAATTATTATTGGAGACTGACCTAAAGTGATATTTAATAAAGTTTTATCTAAGACTGGAGTCAATTTCATAATCGAAATATAATTTCAGCTTAGTAACAGTATGATATTACAGATTATGATTATTATCTAAAGTTCAGATCAATTGTATATTTCATTGTATAATTATTATGTGAGGTTGATAACAAAGCGGACATTTCTTAGCAAAACTAATAAGGATTTATCATTTCTGCAGTGTGTACAATCTTGACGCGGTGCGTGTTTTTACTGAAAACAAATACCCATAAGCTGAAGTAACATTTATTTCAAAATAATTATAATGAATGGCCCGGTCGTTTTCACTCCGAAAGTGGTGGAATGTTAGAGTAATGGAAATAAACGTATTAAAGATAATGATGTATATTGTTTTAACAAATGTAAAGTTAATGATGCATATTGTTTTAACAAACTTAAAGTTAATGATGTATATTGTTTTAACAAACGTAAAGTTAATGATGTATATTGTTTTAACAAACGTAAAGATAATGATGTATATAGTTTTAACAAACGTATTGCAAAGATAATGGATGCATATTGTTTTGACAAACATATTATAAAGATAATAATGTATATTGTTTCAACAAGCGTATTGTAAAGATAATGATGAATATTGTTTTAATTAAGGGATAGTAAATTTATTGATGTATAAATGTAATAAACGTATTGTAAAGATGAGGATGTATAGCTGCTTTAACAGACTGTGATCACACTACGTAATATTTCAAAACAGATTTATTATTATGTACGAATAAGTTTCGATGTGGTATCATATCATAATTATTAAATCAAGTTAGTGTTAATGTGGTAAAGCATAATTATTGTTTCAGGTTAGTTGTCAATGAGGTATAAAAGCATAATTATTGTTTCAGGTTAGTTGTCAATGTGGTAAGAAAGCATAATTATTGAATACGGTTAGTTTTCACTGTGGTATAAAGCATAATTATTGTATCAGATTAGTTAGTTGTCAATGTTGTATGAAAGCATTATTAGTCAATCAGCTTAGTTGTCAATGTTGTATGAAAGCATACTCATTGTATCAGGTTAATTGTCAATGTGGTATGAAAGCTAAATTATTGTATCAGATTTCTCTGTTGTATAAACTGGCATTGAAATATTGTTGTTTTATCTAAAGCAATATGTTGATAATAAAAGTCAGTTGTACAAAACATTAAATACGAAAATAAAATCGACATACTGAGGGAGTAAAAAATGTGTGCAAGGTGTAAAACCGGAATGACTGAAATTATTAAAAACAAACAAGCAATAATTATTTAAGTAACGTCAGATTTATAATTTCTCCCTTCTTGACATGGACAGTAACAAATAAACACACAATCTGCTATGGTAAGTGTGAAATTCATTATAACTGGACTAGAACAGTGTTTTTACGCATCCATTCTAATGTCAGACTCCAATAGTAGGTATACACAAAATGCAATATCCTAGTAAGTGTGTAGTCTAATTTAATTCAAACAGTTCTATCATTACCACAATATAGCGCCGTTCTTTAGGATGTAAATGCCAAAATGAATTGTACGAATTTATCTCTACAGGCGTTTAGATTTATCCCACAACAATATGAAAAAAATTGCGCCTGAAGCCTTCCAATCTCTTTACCACTCCTTGGAATTTCTCAGACTAGACAACAACCATCTCTCAGAGAACGAACTTGTTTCGCTCCAGAAATTTCGCAATTTGCGACGTCTGGCTCTGAACAAGAACAACATCTCGACCTTGTCTGTCGGCCACTTCTCAGGTCATGGCTTCTTGACACACTTAGACCTCAGTGGAAACATGATCTTAGCAATTACGAAACAATCCTTGAAAGGTACCGAGAAATATTTACAAGAATTACAGCTGAGTGAAAACCCACTGAGAATCATCCAGAACGGAAGTTTTCAGAACCATACTCGATTGAGACGTTTGAATTTAGCAGGCACCATGTTGGGGGGAAGAATATGGGGGAACACCTTTAGTGGCATTTCCCAGACACTGCAGAAACTTGACTTGAGCAGTTCCAACCTGACTGACAACGACCTTCTTGCCCTTTCTCATCTTGTTGCCATTGAAGACTTGAACATTTCAAACAATATTATAAGTCACATTTCTGACGGCGTTTTCTTAGGCTTCAGGACGCTTCGCAGACTGGATCTTTCCCACAACATGATTGAACATATTCCAGACAATGCATTTGCTGGTCTCCGTAGCTCCCTGGAACACATGGCTCTGAATGACAACAGAATAGGAACTATCTCCCTCTGCGTCTTTGAGAGCTTCCAGCGTCTTTATGATTTGAGGATTGAAATGAATCCTCTAATGTGTGATTGTCGGTTAGCGTGGCTGCACAATTGGTTGCAGATGACTGTCACCGAGTACCACCGATCCCTATTAGAATGGACCTGCATTGGCCCCGACTCGCTCGCCCACCGACAGTTTGGCTCTCTTTATCTCTCTGACCTTCAGTGTCGTGATGACGTAATGACTGTGGCTTCGTGTAATTGGACGCAGACGTTATATTTTCCAAAACTTACCCGAGAAGTGGATATCACACTTCCTTCCCATGTGAATAGCACCACCTTCGACATGCACGTGGAGAAAAAGAAAAACTCACTACATGTTGTTTGGAATGTCACGACCAAGAAACGTGTCACTGAATTCCGAGTGACTTTACAGAGAGGAAACGACTCCTTCCAAGAACACAACCTTAAAGTTCCACCCGGAATCAACGAGCACACTTTCGTGGAACTCCTAGCAGACTTTGTTTACGAAGTTTGTGTCACAGTTCTGGTAGAAGACAACCGCAGGCCCGTGGGGCGTGACTGTGAGGCTGTAAGAACTGGAAACGAAACAAAGCCTGCACAAGTAAGTAGGTCAAAACTGACAGACTACACTGATTAAAAAATTACTGAATATATTTCATGTTACTAGATTGTATAAAATATAACTTGATGTCTACAGTAATGTTACTTGTAGTTAATTTTACAGAATGCATTTTTTAAAAAGTTACTAAGTGTATAATGAATGTTATTATCAGTATTACATATTAAATGAAATGTTCTTAATTCTATCGTGTATCATTAATATATATTGATTGTATTTAATGTTATTATGTACTAGTAAATATTACAGAATGCATAATGTTAATGGTGCATTTTAGGTTAATAGAAGTACATGCACTTATTATTACTTTATTATTATTACTGGTTGACCAGGTAATGCTGTGGAATGTATTTCAAGATAATGGTTGACCAGGTAATGTTAAGGAATGTATTTAAGGACAATGGTCAAAATATATGTTAAGGACTATATTTAATGATAATGTGAACCAGGTATATTAAGGATTATATTTAATGATAATAGTGGACCAGATATGTTAAGTCTATATTTAATGATAATGGTGGACCAGGTATATTAAGGACTATATTTAATGATAAAGGTGGACCAGATATGTTAAGTCTTTATTTAATGATAATGGTGGACCAGATATGTTAAGTCTATATTTAATGATAATGGTGGACCAAATGTGTTAAGTCTATATTTAATGATAATGGTGGACCAGATCTATTAAGGACTATATTTAATGATAATGCTGGACCAGGTAATTTTAAGGAATGTGTTCAATGATAAGGGTTGATCAGGTAATGTTAAGGAATATATTTAATGATAATGGTTGCAGGTATTGTTACGGAATGTAATTAACATTACTGGATGACCAGACAATGTTATGGAATAATTGTATTGTTACTTGTTAACCAGATAATATTACAGAATGTATTTAATAATAGTAGCTGCACAAGTAGTATTATGGGATATGTTCAATATTACCGGTTGACCAGGTAATGTTACGAAATGTATTTAATGTTTAATTGGTAATAGTATAAGATCTATGCCACTTAATTTTTGGACAGAAAGGAACTGCTTGAATCCTAGTTTGTGAAAGAGCACAAGGGCTATAACTCGCTGTAAACCATAACTGTATAGAGACAAGAATTGCCTGTAGATTTCCTGAACATGTACAAGCACTTGGCTTGTTGGTTTGCTTCACTAAAAGATGCATATACAATTATTATTTTTTTTTTCTTTTATAGCAATACCTACAAGATCTTAATGGATCCTGCAATAATAATAATGACTCTGCATTCTTGCTTGATATAGATTGTGAATAAAGCACATTTGATACTATGTACAAGAATAATTTCGTGTTTTAATTTGCTTACTTCACGACAGGTTAATTACAACGCACTACCGGCCTCCTTCCAGACACTCCTCTGGAGTTACATCACAGGTTGTCTAGTTGCTTCCTCTCTCTGCGTCATTCTGGTGTTTGTTGTACGCCGTCGAAATCAACACAAACAATCTCCTTTTGCATTTAATGAAGGCTACAGCGCCTGGTCCAGTCCCCGCTACTCCATCCAGTCTTTATCACCACCCGCTTCCACCTGCTACTTCAGCACCACCTCTGGAGTAAACTGCACGGAGGAAGGGCACAAGCTAAGCATGCCCGCTGCTAGTGGAGACTATGCGTATTTGAGCCAGGTCGACCTCGGCATCCGTAATTCTGGGGTTCACGGTTTAGCAGGGATTCTTCGTGGAGGTGTGAGTGGGAGTGTGACCGGACGTAGGCAGAGTACAGTCAGCTCGTTTCGTCGCCATTTACCCGCCAATTACATCGTTACGAACATCGAGGACGACTTCTTTAACTTCTGAAAGTGAACGAGTGGTGGGAATATTTGTCTCTAACAGTATATAAAAGAGTACTGTCCTTGAATAAACAAGGCTAGTAGAAAACTTAAAAACTGTTGAGTGCTATCTGTAGATAAACTCGGCTAGAACAAAGCTCAAGAACAATTATTATCCTTCAATTTAAACTTTATAGCAATTGTATTTTGTCCTTAGATAAAGTCGGCTAGTACAAAAGAACAATTGTCTATTATCCTTCAATTTAAACTTTATAGCAATTGTATTTTGTCCTTAGATAAACTTGACTGACTAGTATAAAACTCAAGAACCATTTCCACTAGCCTTAGATAAACTTGACTAGTACAAAACTCAAGAACCATTTCCACTAGCCTTAGATAAACTTGACTAGTACAAAACTCAAGAACCATTTCCACTAGCCTTAAATAAACTCGGCTAGTACAAAACTCAAGAACAATTATACAGCATTCTGAACTTGTCGTTAGTATGTCTTTGTTTTTTTCACTTTACCTGGAAGCCTTGGTTTGGAAGTCACATAGTCTGAAAAAAAATGAAAGTTGAAGCAAATCTCAAATTCGTCATTATTTCAGAAGAGTGGTGAGGCTTATGATATTATATCTGTTATCGTTTCATCATTATTTCACAAGACAAGAGTGATGATTCAGTCTCTTGATGTTATATATGTTGTTTTTACATCATTATGTCAGAAGACAAGAATGATGACTGTGTTCATGATATTATGTCTGTTGTTATTAATTCATTATTTCAAAAGACAAGAATGATGACTGAGTCTCAGGATGTCATATCTGTTGTCCTTTCGTCTTTATTGCAGAAAACAAGATTGATGACTCATTCACGTAATGCTATATAATTATTGTCGTTACGTCATTATTTAAGAAGACTGAGACTCAGAATGTAGCTGTTGTTACGTCATTACTGCAGAAGACATGAGTGATGACTGAGTCTCGTGATGTTAGATCAATTGTTACATCTCAGAAGACTGAGACTCAGGATGTTGTAGCTGTTATCGCATCATTATAGAAATACAGCCAAAACAAACTTAATGCACTGAATGACATGAGAAACACTCCTTACTGGACTATCGATGTTTGTTAGGCAAAATATTCCATCGCGGCGGGATATACACAGAAATATTCTGCACATAGGTCATAAAAATATACCGACAAAACATAGCCTCACTTAGGTCATTAATAATATACGTGAAAACATATCCTGCACACAGATCATCAATAATACACGTAAGAAAACTAGCCTGCACACAGGTCAAAAGAAATACAGGAACGTTTGTAAGACAATAGATGAAACACATTTTGAAAATTAAACATGCGGTTAATTGATTAAATGCTAATAATTAATGAAGGAAACTAAAAACAAAAGGTAGACAGTCTTCCATTCGTAGGTAAAGAAGATGTGTTATTGGCTTTCAATGGCATATTGGACTATTGACTTTTCGAAGGCACTTGATGCTTTATTGACTTTCGGAGGCAAGTGATGCTTTATTGGTTTTCGGAGGTAAATGATATCTTATTGGCTTTCAGAGGCACATGATGCTTTATTGGCTTTCAGAGATAAGTGATGCTTTTGGGCTTTTATCATCGTAATCTATTTTAATGTATGTTGTAACTAATTTTATTTTAGCTATAGGGATATTGTAGTCTTTTAGGTGTGCACATGTAACTGCATATTTTATGTCCACGTATGATGCAATGTAAACAAAGTAGCTTCGTAGATTGCGCTTCTCTCTCTCTCTCTCTCTCTCTCTCTCTCTCTCTCTCTCTCTCTCTCTCACACACACACACACACACACACACACACATACACACTGCAGGCGAATTTAGTATATAGTGTGACACTACGCCACCCTAGTTATTGGTAATGATTATTATTATTATTTAATCATCCATAACTAATTACAAATGCTGAGAATCTTAATTTATGCTATTAATAATTCTCCACTTGGGGACATACAGGCGATGCAAACGCTTTCTCTCTTCTACAACATTAAAGACGAACATTTACCGTCACATAATAGGTGGAAACTTACTAAAGGAGAAGATAAGTCCGCCTTTTAATCTATATTTAGTGAGTCCCCATCCACCCAATATCCCTCCAACATAAGATTATGAATATGTGTAAGAAGGTCAATACGTTTAACAATAAATCTACTAAATCAACAATCAAATATACAACATATGAATATAATCAAAAGAGCATGATATTTACATAACTTCACAACAATGTTTGATTAACCCTAGACAATCATTCAGTTTATCCTAGCAGAGACATCAGCGGTCAAATTAGCATATATATCTAATCAAATTCATAGGTATAATTCATCACAGAAATAAGAGTGGAGTTTTAGAGAAATAATTATAGTCATGCACATAACCTTTTCAATGATGACCATCTGTCACTAGCATTTGTTCACAATCTTGCAGTTTGCAGAAAGTCACTGTCTTTCTTATTTAGATGCTGGACCAATGTACCTCTTCTAATCACATTACACAATTGTTCCAAATTGGCACCTCCCATAAATACAAATATCTATGACGGGACAACAATTGAGGACGTCACTTCCGGTAACTTGTATGAGCCCACAGAGGAAACAATTCCTCATAGAGACAGACAGATAGGGACAGACAGATAAGACAAAGACAAGACAAACGTTAAATAGACGTGATGATGACACTTATAAAAATCATATTATATGATAATGAAATTGACACAACACTAATGAAAATTTAACAAGAAACTTTATATAACAATCAAAGAAAATAAAAATAAGAGAAAAAAATGTTTAAAATGTTTCTAATGACATGTAGCGAAGTTAGCATATTTACATCATAACCTTTCATTCTCTCTCTGTCTCTCTATCTCTCACACATACTGTAATCGAAGTTAGCACAATTAAATAATAGAATTGAATTCTCTCTCTCTCTCTCTCTCTCTCTCTCTCTCATTGCATGCGAAATTAGCACATGTATATCAGAGCATTGCATTCTCTCTCCCTCCGTCTCTCCCTCCCTCCGTCTCTGTCTCTCTCCCCCACTGCAAGAAAGTTATCATGTTTATATCACACATTGCTTTCTATCTGTCTGTCTCTCGCTCACTGCAAGTGAAGTTAGCACAATTATATAATAGAATTGAAATCTCTCTCTCACTTCCAGTGAAATTAATACATTTATATAATAGCAATCAATCTCTCTCACTCACTCTCTCCCACTGAAAGAAAGCACATTTATATCATAATATTGCATGCTTTCTCTCTCCCTCTCTGACTTTCGCTCACTGGAATCGAAGTAAGATTGTTCATATCAAAGAATTGCATTCTCTCTCAACCCGCTCTCTCTCTCTATCTCACTGCAACCAAAATTAGTACATTTCTAATGTCATAGCATTGTATTGCGTGTGTGATTGTTTATTTGTTTGTTTCAGTTACGCACATTAGATCAACACTAGTGATGTTATTTTATGTACATGTCAGATGAATTCTACTTTAGGGAAGCATTTCAGTGACATCTGATAAACACTACTTATCACGATTATTAGATAAACACTACTTTCTGATGTGTTTCACTTGCATCAAATAAACAGTACTTTAGTGATGTGTTTCACTTGCATCAAATAAACAGTACTTTAGTGATGTGTTTCACTTGCATCAAATAAACAGTACTTTAGTGATGTGTTTCACTTGCATCAGATAAACAGTACTTTAGTGATGTGTTTCACCTGCATGAAATAAACAGTACTTTAGTGATGTGTTTCACTTGCATCAAATAAACAGTACTTTAGTGATGTGTTTCACTTGCATCAAATAAACAGTACTTTAGTGATGTGTTTCACTTGCATCAGATAAACAGTACTTTAGTGATGTGTTTCACTTGCATCAGATAAACAGTACTTTAGTGATGTGTTTCACTTGCATCAGATAAACAGTACTTTAGTGATGTGTTTCACTTGCATCAGATAAACAGTACTTTAGTGATGTGTTTCACTTGCACGTCGTCCTTAGTAATGTGTTGACCGTGTGACATGCCCATACTATTTCATTTTGCATTTTTTCACAATGGCCAATAGCTCTTCATAGGGCCCAATGGCTTGCCTAATTTTGTTTCCCATTTCCTCATTCGTGACATGATCTCTATACGAAATGCCAAGCAACCTTCGAAAACATCTCCTTTCAGTAGCTTGTATCCTCCTTTTGAGATTCACTGTGTGTGTCCTTGACTCGCAGGCTTATAAAAACACTAATACAACAAAGGAGCGCATTAATAATATTCTCATACTGATAGACTCGCTGTCTTGTCTTAACTGCATAAATAACCCATCCAACTCTTCCAGGAACTACATCACCAATAAATACACAACCTTCTCCAAAAACTACAGATTATAAACATTATATGGGTAACAACCACTACAACATAACCGGCAATGGACAAGCTGACAAAGGAACAAAATATGGAACAACCAGAAGAAAACAACTTAACTCCCCAGTTCACAAATCTGAAATAATATCACTGATAACCCCTCACTTCAAACGTACACCCTCCCCCTTCATCTTTCAAAACCAAACACACAACTTATGAATAAGCACTCAATAGATTAAGACTTAACTCCACCCGCTACACACACCGACTAAACAATCAACCCACACCCCTATATCCACTGCAAAACAGACACCACCACCACTTCTTAATAGACTGCTTCACTCACCAAACACATAGGAACACATTAATAAACACAATCAAGCAAAGACAGCTACCATTCACATTACAAACCTTACTCTCCCCACCCAAATGACACGCGTATTTTGTACATACAGCTCTCATTCACTTCCTTGTACAAACCAACACACTCCACCTACTTTAAATTTTAAAAATGTCTTCACCTCATACTTTAATAACCCCTACACCCCCTTACACAAATACACTTTTAAACACTTACAACCCTTCCTACTAAGAAACATTTATTCACACACAAACTCAACCATTAATTACTCAACAAAAAAAATTCTTATTTGACCACACCTTACTCATTGACCCCCACTTTTTTTCTCTCACTCTGCTCAACATCGCTGACTCACAATCAACACTCCCTCCCACAATAAGAGGCATGCTTTACCTAACAAATCCTCCAATACTCCTCCTCAGCTAGCCACTGCTCCAAAAGACAACGACTGCTCCACAAGTCAGACACCATCAAGCTCTTACACCCTCCTCCTGACCACAACATTGCAAGCGATGTCAGCACATTTATATTATATCATTGGACTCTCTCTCTCTCTCTCTCTCTCTCTCTCTCTCTCTCTCTCTCTCTCTTATTCTTCTCACTGCAAGCTTCATTGCATTGCATTCTCTCTCACTGCAAGCAAAGTAAGATCATATATATCAAAGCACTGAATTCTTTCTCTCTTACTGCAAACGAAGTTAGTACAAGATCTTTTATATCATAGCATTCCATTCTCTCTATCGCTCTCTCATTCTCTCTGCAAACGAAATTTATAAATTGATTTAATTGCATTTCATTCTATCACTCTCTCACTGCAAGAGATGTTATTACATTTATATCATTGGAATCTCTCTCTCTCTCCCTCTCTCTCTCTCTCTCTCTCTCTCTCTCTCTCTCTCTCTCTCTCTCACTGTGAGCGAAGTTATCTTACACACTTCAAGCAAAGTTAGCAAATTTATATCATAGTAATGCATTCTCTCTCTCTCTCTCTCTCTCTCTCTCTCTCTCTCTCTCTCTCTCTCTCTCTCTCTCTCTCTCTCTCTGTGTAAGTGAACTTACCACTTTTATATCAGAGCATTGTATTCTCTCTAACACATTTATATCAGAGCATTGTATTCTCTCTAACACATTTATACCAGAGCATTGTATTCTCTCTAACACATTTATATCAGAGAGTATTGTATTCTCTCTATCTCTCCCTCACTGCAAGCGAAGTTAGCACATTTATATTATGGCAATGCATTTCTTTTCTTTTATTCAATTTTATTATTGTTTTTCTATAAATTTTCTTATTTTACTTTTTCTCATCTCGTCGTTAAATTCTTATAATCTCACATTTATGTATTATCATTTTGTAATGTGTGTAATACCTAAGTGATGTTAATTGTGGTGAATGCACACTTGTGGGCCAGATTAGGGAGCCATTCAGTACCCAGCATGCAAAACCAACATTGTCTGTGTCTGTCACCCATTCATTTCTTACCAACGGCAAGTTTTCTTAAACCAGATTAGGAAGCAGATGGATACTAGGGCATGGCAATTAGTATTTTAAAGAAAGCAATAATATGAATTCAAAATAATTAAATGGAAAACTTATCTTTAAACAGAGCAATTTCGCGTTAGGAAACTGTACAATAAAGGAGAAGTGTTTAAACCAAACCAGAACCAAGAAAGGGGTATCGTCTCACAAATCTTGTCAAACAGATTCATAAAACGTAGAAAAACATTGAAATAGTACAATAGAAAAAATGTTTACACAAGTATTTTCAATTAATTAACATGTCCAAGCAAGATTCAAGTTTGGTACTTACATCACACAGACGGGGTGGTGTTTCAGAAAACTTCCACAACTTCCTTCCTAACGCATTTAAACCTTTTGTCTTTTTTTTTGCTTCCCAACTCAGGGCGTCTTAACAGCATTATATGCCCATTGGGGCCCCTACCTACACAACCATTCACAAGAATATAAAATGACAGCTAATCAAAACATAAATAGAATAGCATAGGTCCCCCGGGCAACTGCCCCTCCGTTAAGACGGCACTGTCCCCACCTCCGTGTTTGATGTAGATATATCACTATATTAGTAATGATAATATGACAACAAATCTATAACTATAGAAACCAAAATTAAGAATCCTATTGCAAATGACATGAATTTATTCATAAAGAGAATGCATTAAATTAGAATGGATTTTAAAAAATTGTACTGTTTGATTAAACAATGGCACAGAAATGAGTGTTATTTTTGGTGACTAAAAAGAAAAGAAAAAGTTGATTTAAAAAAAGATTTTAACTTCAGAGAGTGGACTTTCAAAGTTGATTCCAGTGGATCGACACTAACACATGGTTTATCTATGCATAGTTCCTATATTAAAATATTTTTTTATTTAAACACTATGACGCAGGAAACATTTGAAAAAGTATTGAGAACTTACAAAACCTCAGTGTACGAGTCTATCGTCGCCTTGACGACACTAGAAGCGCATCAACAAGTTAAAAGTTTCATTGATTTAGCATACTAAATGACACACGTTACACTTTTGTTCAGCCAGAGGTAGTGTATCAAGGAAAGGAATGACACGTTATATTTTTGTTCAGCAAGAGGTAATGTATCAAGGGAATGAATGACACGTTATATTTTTGTTCAGCAAGAGGTAGTGTATCAATGGAAGGAATGAAACAAGTTACATTTTTGTTCAGCCAGATATAGTAAAAAGGGGAGGAATGCCAATGGTTATATTGTAGTACGGCCAATGATTAAACTTGTAATATGACCATTTGTATTGGAGTACGGCCAATGATTAAATTGTAGTATGACCATTTGTATTGTAGTACGGCCAATGATTAAACTGTTTGTATTGTAGTACGGCCAATGATTAAATTTTAGTATGACCATTTGTATTATAGTGCGGCCTATGATTAAACTGTAGTAAGACCATTTGTATTGTAGCACGGCCTATGATTAAATTGTAGTAAGACCATTTGTATTGTAGTATGACCAATGATTAAACTGTAGTATGACCATTTGTGTTGTAGTATGGCCAATGATTAAATTGTAATATGACCATTTGTATTGTAGTATGACCATTTGTATTGTAGTATGGCCAATGATTATGCGTGTAGGAATGTAGGGGGCGCTTCCGGCTTCCGCCGCTTTTGCGTTAGCACAAGGGTGGTGGTGGTTCGGCCTGTCGGCTACGTTATCTTTGTTGTGGTATTTTTATGAATGCTGCTTGCAGTATCAATGTGCACTTGTCCGTTGTAAACATGTCTGGCCCGCAAAGGCGGACTCTAGCCCGGTATTCCGTGGGTTAAAGTTGTGGTGGATGTTGTTGTTGTCGCGTCCGACGTTGAAGTAGGTAGGTGGTATTTTACAGACCCCAGGCTAGTAATACACCAAGTCTGCACCTAGTTTGTACGTGATTCCGGGATGTTCAACCCCTCCTCACTGGTGATCTTGTCGTCACTGATGTCGTGATTGTCCCCGGTGTCCGTTGGGATGAGCGCCGGTGGCCAGTAAAGGTAGTCGAGTAGCAGCTGGATCATGTCCGCAATGGAGTGGTTAAAATATCCGTACTGTGGATACTGCTGCTCACTGTACTGCCATTGTTGTCGCTGTTGGTGGTGGTTACTTTGGTGTTGTTGTTGAGGTCGTTGTTGTGGCTGTTGTTGTTGCTGTTATTGTTGCTGCTGCTGTTTTCTTACATGCTGTGGTTGGTGCCATCTTTTCTGTCCACCCTGTGTTGCTGTTGTTGGATGTACTTCTGTTTTTGCTGTTGTTTTTGTTGATGTCTCTGGCAAGGGTGAGAGAGTGGGACTTCATGCACCCTTGCGTACTCATTAAGGGCGACCTCGATTTCAGTTGGTGTCTGCCTTCATGTCCCAGTTTTGTTTGCACATTTTTTTCTTTCGTCTGTGTTTTGGCATTTTTTTTTCTTTCTGCTCTTTCTCTTCTTTTTATTTTTATTTTTTTGTTGAGGTCGACGTGGTCTGAATTTCTTTTCTTCAGTAGATGTAGTTGGTATGTGGCTTTTTCTCAGCCTCCTTAGTTATAGTTTGTGAAAAAGCCTGTCTTATTTCCTTTTTCGGGGGTCTGAGTAGAGTAGACTTTTATTTTAGGTGGACTTTTTCACACGATGTTGGAGTTAGATTCCACCTCTCTGGTCTTGTTGTTTCTATTTTTTTTTGCCTAGTATAATATCTCCGGAGAGCATTGCTTATTCATATCACGTGGTCTGCGGCTCGGTCCTTATTCTTATTGAGGTCTTTGTCTTCAACATTTTCAAAGATTATCCAGAGTAGCTGGTGAAGTTCTGAGTCTCTGGAATTTATTGTTAGTCAAGAGATGTTACGGATTTTATTTTTTCTCTCCCATCTTCTGTCTTCCCTACTATCAGCTCTCGCTTGTAGATATCTAGGTTATAGTCTAATGTCATCTTCCTTCTCTTGCTTCTTTTCTTCTGCCTGCCCTGACAAGGGAGTGAAGTTGGCTGAGGCTCTTGTAACTCGTCTTTCCATTGGCTGTTTTTCCTGGTAATCCGAAGGATAAAAGGTAGATGCGTCTTGACTCACTGATGGTTGCGCGAAAGCGGCGGAAGCCGGAAGCGCCCCCTACACTCCATCCATCCACTCACTGATGGCGCATTTTCGAATGTAATAGTAGTAGTAGTGTAGGGGGCGCTTCCGGCTTCCGCCGCTTTCGCGCTGGTGGATGTTCGAATGGGAAATGTTTGAATGATTATGCTGTAGTACCAGGGCCGTCTTAACAGCAGCATTAAAGGCCCACGGGCAAAGCATTGCACTGTGGCCCCTATCCAGTGCCTTCCGCTTGGGTACTCTGGGTATTTGCCTGGGGCTTCACGAGCATAGCGGCCCCATGTTAATCTATGTATATTATGACTTGCTGTCAATAAATAAGTAGGTAGGTGCACTGCTTTGCCCGTGGGCCTATAATGCTGTTAAGATGGTCCTGCCCCTACCTACACAAACACTCACAGGAATAAAAATTGACAGAAATCAGTGTAGTACAGCCAATTATACTGTAGTACAGCCAATGATTATATTTTAATACAACCAATTAAACTGTAGTACAGCCAATGATTATATTTTAATACAACCAATTATACTGTAGTACAGCCAATGATTATATTTTAGTACAGCCAATTATACTGTAGTACAGCCAATTATACTGTAGTACAGCCAATGATTATATTTTAGTACAGCCAATTATACTGTAGTACAGCCAATGGTTATATTTTAGTACAGCCAATTATACTGTAGTACAGCCAATGATTATATTGTAATACAGCCATTGATTATCTTCGACTTTTCGAGTGTTCATTTGAATTTTAAAATCTGTACATTCATTTATAGTTATAGGCCTACTATGAAAGAATGTAGATCTAAATGATTCACCGGGGAATGCATCAGTTTTTAAAATCTCAGCATATCATGAAACATTCGGAAAGGGAAAATGAAGCACATTGTATAAATGTCCATGCTAGGAACTGTAGTTAGGTTCAGCTGGACTGGACTAAGACGATAAGTAGTAAAGCAGGCAGACATTGAAAATAAAGAATTAAACAAAAACAAAACAAACAAACAAAATAATCAATTGCTTTGTTGTGTAAATGTAAAACATCGAATTATTATATAAAACTAATGTGATCAATGTTACATTAGTAAATTATGCGTCGATTTTAACAGACAAGATCACTTAATCGACATAATATAAACATAAATTCCGTGTCCATGTCAGTTCTTAACATAAATATGCTGATTACGTACAATATTTGCATGAATACCTAATGAATGACAAGCAACGAGTTGATAAGTGAAACTTGACTGAAATGAAGACATCACGCCTAGAGAAATCAAAAGAAGTTCGTGTTTATGTCCTATAGTGTCCAGCAGGAAATTTCATAACGGGGGGGGGGGGGGAAGGGGGGAGAATTCTTTCTTTAATCGTTGTTTGTTGCAATAATGCATAACTTGAGTAATAATTCTGTTGTCTGAGGTTACACCACATAAATAACTTGCTCAACTAAAATTCATTCGCCGGTCTTATGTTTGTGTGTTAGTTCTTAATCACCACAAAAGCCGCATAAACCTTTCATCTGCACGATGTTCTCAGTCTTGGGCTGCTTATGGGGGAGCCCCACAGCCTCTCGTCGTGGAGGGCTAGTGGAAGGGGGTGAAACAGGTGCACCTAGTTTGGCGCACACCCTCAGCCCCACAGCCCCGTGGTGCGTCTGAGGTGGAGGGCAGGAGGGCTGGCGGAAGGGAGTGAAACAGGTCGCACCTAGTTTGATGTACACCCTCAAACGCCCTCCGTCGGGGGGGGGGGGGGGTCGAAGCCTCTACCTTGTTCTCTAAGCAAGGCTAAAATCCGTCGCGAGGGTTGCGCAAATCTGAATTGTTTAGCCCGAACAGTTCAGCATATTGGTTATGTGTTAGTGCCATGCCCCCCATTTTAAAGAGTAAAAAAAATCCATCGTAATATTCATTATGAATTTATCGGGTTGAGTGATGTGACAGTTGTCATAGTATTTCAGAGATGTTAGAAGAGATAACAACAACAAAATGAGAAAGGGTAACACACAAGCATACACACTTCCCACGCGCGTCTATTGCACATATTTTAAATTTGAATACATATTTTCATTATGTCTCCTGTTATTGTTATTAGTAAATGTGTTGTCCTAATAAGGCTATTATTTACTATTCTTACTACATGTAAGTAAAAACCGAATTTTGTTGTTATTATTTAATACACCAATAAAAATGTTTTGGAATTTTCCTGTTGCGTTATTTTATTTTCGTAGGATATCAATATTTACCAGTGCGCTCCCTTTCATTGTTGCACATGCGCAAGACACGTCAAATGTCAAGATGGTTGTCGTCGTGTTGGCAGTTTAAGTTTGTAGTTAGTGATCACATCATTTTACCTATAACTTTTGTAGGAGGACTTATATTTACTAATCAATAATGGTATTCAGAATTTTTATGCGACAGAGGGTGGTTAGCACATACTAGAAATGCCATGGCTTGGCTAAGCAGAAGTCTTGGCGACAGCGTTTCCTCACTGACAGGCCAACTATCAAATCTCACTAACTTGACTAAAGACATTCTCACAGAAGGAACCGAAGAAGTTAATGGTACGTAATTTATTTTAAATAGAAAACTCGGGTGTTTAATTTATGTTTTGTGACTTTTCTTTCTTTTTGGAATTAGTAGGATGCAATGACAGTAACAAAGTTTGACTTCTTTGGATTACAAAAGTTGAACACATTTGACAAGTTTATATTATCAGTCACTTCAGGAGAATTGACTGTTGTTGACATCCATGCATAGACTTCAAGACTGCATGCGAGTAATGCACTTTAAGGTCATTAGGTAAACACTTTATCCAGTCCTTTTAGTGATTAGAATTGTGAGATATTGTTTGAGGAATTCCTTATCCAAACGAAAAAACGTAGTGATCGTCCCCACTGAAACTATTACTATATACTAGTAAAGTAGTATTAGTATTACTATTACTATTACTAGTATTAGAATTTATATTTTCTTAGGTGCAAATTTAGGATGTTCCTAAACACTCTGCGGGCTTTAATTTCAACAAGTGTTACTTTTAATTTAGTCTCTATTAAATTAAGTCTACAAGGTGTATGTACAGTGTATGTTTTATCACAATATCATTGATGCAAATAATGTTCAGCTGAACGACTAGTATGTAGTACTAGTAGTATATGTAGTAGTAAATGTTGACGTTTCTATCTCCTTTGCATGAGTAATGGATTATCAGCCCTTATTCTCCCATTGTAAATCTGTTTAGTTTTTCATATATTAACAGACTTTGATTTTGTTTTATTATTTTTAATTCTTGTTCATTAGTTAAAAGTAGAATTCCCCATTATTTCACCAGATTTAATGTCACTAATGTTTTTATAATAATATTGATCAATGGAATTTTTCTAATGGGCAGAATAAACTCCACTCTACTGCTAACTCTGATGAACTGAATTATCTCACTAGCTTTCAATATTATTTAATATAGTGCAAATTACTACACAGTAGTGGTTTCTATTAGTAGTACTAGTAATACTAATAAGTTTAAGATTAGTAGAACTATTTTTACTTACAAAATTCTAGATTTATTTATAAAATATTGAATACAGTATTGTAATTTGTATATTGTCATTTTACATGTGAATTAATATTGTGTTGTTATCTGTATTAGTTTACATAAAGACCATGTGTATTTTATGTATAAATATTATAACATTCTTAGAGATTTTATAACTTTAAGCACTTTATTATTAATATAACTTTACTAAATACTATTACTAGCTAAGTTTGCAGGATAAAGAAGAAAATATTCTACTCAGTTATTTTAATTTTTAAAAATATGTTTTTTTGTTACTAATTATTCCAAGCCCTGTTATCAGCTTAGAGATCATAGTTTAACAGTCTTCAATATATAATATAATAGCTAGAATACATTATTTTAAAAAAATAATAGGAGAATTTAGGTAGGCAGAACTGAAAGCAACGATAGTGTTCTGGACTACTTATTAAAAGTCAAATTTAGATTTTTTTTAAAATTTAATTTATCAAAAACATATTAATTCCTTTCCTGAAGATTTGAAATTTTTATTGTAATATTTTACTGATAATAGTTTTATTGGTATAAAACCAGAACAGAATAATAGAACAGAAATAACTCAACATAGTCTACAGTTTGACATACATAATTATATACCCGTTCAGGGATTCTTTTGCACTAAGGGATGAAACCTCTACTGACTTATTTAATTTCCTACTTTACATTAT
This sequence comes from Sinotaia quadrata, assembly GCA_028829895.1. Taxonomy (NCBI): domain Eukaryota; kingdom Metazoa; phylum Mollusca; class Gastropoda; order Architaenioglossa; family Viviparidae; genus Sinotaia; species Sinotaia quadrata. The sequence continues at coordinate 39,014,307 of CM054177.1, read as the reverse complement.
CTTTATGATTTACTTCCCTTTGAATATGTTTCGATTTATAATTATAATTGTTTATGTAATTTCTACTTGGATATTTATTACTTAGTAACTTAAGCTTATAGGCTTACACTTTTCACATCTTATTGCTAAAATTAAGTTACATGTTTTTGGAGAGTTTTTTTTTTTAAATCTCTGCACTGAAAGGGTAATATGCACATTAAGATTAAGTCTAATTATTTGCTCTTAATTTTATGCCGTTATGGTCACAGACTCTCAAAGCTAATTTTTTTTCATAGGTGAAGCTACCTCTAAATAATGAAATGAATTACTTAATTTTACATGATAGTATGTGCAGAACTGTAAGTATAAAGAAATGAGAAAAACTAATTTATATAGATATATCGTACTCTGTCACACCTGTAAACAGTGTAAGTCTTAGAAGCTTTGCATTAGTAAGTTATGCCACTGAGGGCTTAATGTTAAAGGCTTGAAACTGCATACCATCTCAGTTAGTCAAGGTGAGAGATGGCTACTGGAAATTATATTGCATAATTGAGGTGTTGATTGCAAGTCAGAAATGCACACCACACTATGCTCAGCCAGTCATTGGATGAGAGACTGATATTGAGGTGTTGATTGCAAGTCAGAAATGCACACCACACTATGCTCAGCCAGTCATTGGGTGAGGAATGCATAATATTCATAATAATTGTCATTGTAAATGAGAGGTATTGATAGATAAATTCAGAAGGATTAAAATGATGTATAATACAATTTAAGACCTAGCTAGAAAGTGTAAAATGAATCTGTAAAAAGTAAAATAAACATTCCCAGGCAGTTGCATGAAGTAACATGATGCAGTTAAGCTTGTGAATCTTATGATTTCTTCAAGACTGCTCTTGAAGAAACTCTTACTAGAAAAGCTCAGGCTTTTGTTCTGTTTTCTGAAATAAATAATAAAAGTATCTAATGTTAAGAAAAGAAATTTATTTATTTGTCAATAAATTTATAAAAATTAGTTGTTTTTAAACAACTCATGACTGGTCAATATATATCTATAGAGCAAAACTGTAAAATCATTTGCTATTGAAATGCTATGAAAAATACTTTAAATAAAAAAGTGTGGTGTAAGGTGTTTAAAGATTGTTCTTTGTTGGTCATACCTCTTCCTTGAATTATCTTCTACAGTTGAGACTAATGATTGATCACCAATTGAGACTAAAGATTGATCACCAATTGAGGCTGATGATTGATCACCTATTAAGACTAATGAATGATCAGAAATTCAGGCTAATGATTGATCATCAATTTTAAGGCTAATGATTGTTCAGCAATTGTGCTTAATAATTGATCAAAAATAGAAGATATATGATTGATTATAGAAATTATGAACAATTATTTATTGTGATGTTGCATCTATTTGTTGATTTGGTCTTTGAAGATGTGTGATTCACTCTTGCCTCATGTTCTGAGTGGAATATTTATTTTATATAGAATACACATCAACAAATGTTGGAGAAAAGGTTTTAGAAATATGAATGAAATGACTACATGCATGGAGTTAACAGGTGCATTGGTTCTTCCTAAATTTTTTCCAGAAAAATCAGAGTAGGAGAGAGAACTTGAAAATTTGTACATGTACTTTGTTAATTATGGAAATAAATTTTCAAATATTAAATAAAAAATGCTGAAATATTAGCATATCATGTAAAATAAATAGTAGAAATAAGAAATTGATTTGTACAAACTGTGGCTAATTAAACTAATGTATATGGTCATTGAAAAAGGAATTTTAGGATTTCAGTTTAATAAATGAAATCACAATGTTAGGATAGCTTTGTGATTTCATCCCACTACTCAACACAGCTTGTTGATGTGGCCTAGATTGGAGTTTTTGCCATGTAGATAATATCTGTAGTTTGTCATCCATGTATGACTTGAACCATGATTGGGACTCTGCCAGAAAAATGAGAAATAGAGATGTTATATTTATATGATCATTTTTTTTTAAAGAAATCAAGTAAAAAAATGATTTAAATCTCACCATCATCCATAAGGCAGAGGTTTTTATTTATGATTTTACAAGTGCTTATCCTGTATTGTGGCAAAGTCAAAAGGTTGATTAAATTATTTAGTTCTCAATAATACATTATTTTACTTTTAGTTCCAAAATTATGTACCTTTTAAAAATTAATCTGTTTTTCATGCAAGAAACTGGTATATTGCAGTGAATAGTGGGTTCTCTGCTACATGAAGAATTAAAAGTTTAATAAACTAATTTTCAGTTTTAAAATTTTTTAAAAGCTGTTTTTCCACTTCATATTTGTAAAAAATAAATAACAATAATAATTTGATTAATTTTGTACAGGAACATAATTCTCAAGTGAAAGGGTTACCATTGAGTTAGCTTATAGCAATATGTGACTAACTGTGAGTAATAAAAAAAAAAAACTAATATCCATAAATGCTTATTAATTATTTCAAAATCAGTTAAGTCAAAGGTGTGCCTTTTCGATAATCATTCATTGATGCTAAGTGTTTATGATAGCAGTTAAGAGACTAAGATATTAAATAGGAAAGAATTTATGACAGTGCAACCTTAATAACATTTTTGATACAAGTGATAGATTCTTAAACAGGATATGTTTTATTGTTTGGGAGGTTTTATTTTGTATACATGTATTTTATTAGAGACTCAAGGATTTTTTTAAAGAAATGGTTTAATAAACCAAATACAGTTAGTCTCCTACATGTTTATAGGAGCTATCAGGAAATGCCTATAGAGAGTAATAGACATTAGTTTCTAATATTTTTACTGAGAATGTAATTTCTTGTAGTATTATATAATTTTTCATTCACTATTGAAATTAATCCCATATAATATTTAATAATAAATAATTATAAATAATCAACTACTTTTGGAAAGTCAAAATAACTTTCTTTGTTTTATTATAGTTTTATACATTTTCTTACACAGATTTTCTCTTGTGTCCTCTCTTTTAAATTTAACAAAATATATTTTCACCAACTTTCCCACAGATTCTAATTTCTTCAATTGGTGGCAGTAGATTGTACTCTGCATATGCTATATGGTATGCTTTAATAATAAGATTATGGTGGTGGTAAGGAATAACAGGAAAAAATATCACACAAGTAATGAATAAAGTTATATTTGCATGTTTGTGCTTACATTCATGGTTACATAATTTAATTCTTAGATTTTTTTTGTACTGTTTAAAAAAGCAGGTAATTATAAGTTCCAATATATACACTCAGCAATGGTACATCAAGCAAGAGATGGTGCAGAGATTAACTTCATACTTGAGAGGCTCATGGTTTGGTTTCCTCTCAAGATTATAAGCTTTAACTCTACTATTGTACGAGTAGTGTTCTGTTATTCTCGTATTTCTGTGCTCAAATTGATCAATTTACAGATTAAAGGATAATGCATTTTCATTGATGACTTGTTTTCATTTGTAATTTTGAAGTCTAGTGTGCTCTTTTTTCTCTTCTGATTATTATTTTCTGTTTTCTATTGCATATATCATTCAGAAATAATTCTTAAAATAAATGTGTAATCTGGTGCTTAGAGTTTATTATAAATAGAAACAAATATTTTATAAATTTTTCATAGTCACATTTCTGATATTTTTGTCTGTTAATTTTATGTCTATGACATCAATTTTCTCCATTTTAAAATTATTATACTTTATTTATTATTTTTTTACAATGAGCAAAATTAATTCTGACTATACATATTTGGTTCATGATTTGAAGCAATAGTTTAGGAAAAAGCTCTAAAGTAATTTCATAGATATACACACACACACAGTCAATTTGATTCAAATCTCTCCTACCAGCCCAGTGAGTAGAATTAAACAGTATTGATCATGTGCACTGTCTATCAAGAAATAGCACATACATAAATAAATATATAATGTTTGACTTGCATTAATGTGATTTTTCTACCCTAGCAGAATTTGTTACTTTTTCTCTTGTTTTGCCCCTTAGATTCTGGCACATACATACACCAATAACAAGTCTTTTCTTTTAAGTTTGTAAGCACTTTTAGTTAATTTTAAATTATACTGATTTAACTGGAAATAATGACAAGAAAACCCGTCACGAAAAGGATTTCTAGCACTTAGAATAGTAGAAACTGCTAACGATAGGCAGCTTGATTGATTCAGTTTTGCTGCGTTGTGAAATAGTTTCGTCTTTCACCGCCCCCACCCATCCTGATAACTTTGTTTGCTCAGCCAGTTTCATCCCTATTGTAACTCTTGGTTACTTGTGTGTGAGCACGTGGTTGGCAGACTACTTATAAGTAACTTAAATGTGACATTGCATTTTATTCTCCAAATCAAATCCTTGTTTGGGGTGGGGAGAGGATGAGTGGAAGGGTGGTGTCGGCAACAACTAGGCCATGCAATTAGTACATTTACTCTAGAAACCAAGCATTCCCTTCTCTCCTGTAAAAACTACCCCACCCCCCCTTAAAACACCTGCCTGCACGCACGCGGTTTCTCTTATCAGTTCATCCGGGTAGGTTCGGGGGTAACCTGGGGTAGGTTGCCCTGTGCAGCCGCAACGATATTGCGGTATTTATTACTGAGTTTGTCATACCGTGTGTTTTCCCCAATGATTTAGTGCTTTATAGGCCCAGAGCCCGCCTGATATGGCTTGTTTGCTCTTGAGAGGCCGAGTCCAGGGAAACCGGGGTATTTAGGTTGGTCGGTGTGCTGGCGAGTCTAGGAGGGCGTGTGCTTGTCACCCTATTTTGCCTGCTTTGGACGGAGAACTAGAATCATGACTGGTAACCCATGACAGATCAGCTACTTTTTAAATGTGTGAAAAAGAAGAAAAGTATTAGTCAGTACCAATAATTTGAAACTGAAACTATTTTGTTAACTGAAACATTTGAGTTCTGAGAAAGTCGCACTCGTTGCGCACATAACGTAGGCCTATGGTGCATGGAGTGTGGCGTATGATGTATCGAGGAGCGGGATTCTCGGTGAAAATAAACTTTGCACCAATTGCAAGATTTAGCTGGTGGCTTTGGTTGCTGTCTCTTTATAACGGCTCTCAAATTAATTCTTGTATTTTAGGTTGGGGCGGGGGTGGGGTGAAGGGGGTCTTTGTACGTACTTTTAGCTTCACGTAATTAGTAGAGCAACCAGTCATTAATAAGTCAAGCAATGAAACTAGACTACAAGCCCAAACACATTATTAGTGGAACAACTTATTAAAAAAATACAACAGTCAACCAATCAGTGTAGACTACAAGCTCAAGAATGTTATTAGTGGAACAACTTATTAAAAACAATATCAGTCAACCAATCAGTGTAGACTTACAAGCTCAAGGACGTAATTAGTGGAACAACTTATTAAAAACAAACAGCTGTCAACCAATCAGTGTTGACAAGATCAAGCACGTTGAGCGTTTATTTATAAATCACTTGTTTTGGATAAGAATAGTCTGCATTATTATGTTACCATCCATTAATAAATTTCACATGTATAATAGTAATTAGTGGTTTAGACCTCAAACTTTAAAAAAATATATAAAATGTAAGATTGAGATTTTAATAACTGCTAATCACTATACATTTTCAATCCAAGTTGACATTACAGTACACCGTTTGCTACTGAATGATAAACCCAGAAACAATACTCTTGTATGTGAATAAAAGTTTTAGAATGTCTGTGCATATATACACAGAATAATAGAACACACACGAATTATATTTTATTGATGTTTTTGTGATATCAGTTGTACCATCCAGCAAAAAACGATGAACTGACTTAACTTGCATTGTCTGCCAACTACAAAGGGTTACATACTGCTGTATAAAGCTCTCTATATATATACACACAATTGTTTGACATGAATTACAGGATAATTAAAACAATCATGATTATTTTCGATATAATACAAATCAGTGCCGTGTATTGGACTAAGTGGTGATAACCATGTTGATTCGAGTACAACCACTAAACTTGCAGTTTGATTTTATTCAAAATATATGCATTTTATTTTGTTTAATTTTTTCATTCTTTTTTATTTGGAGTAACTATAGTTATACAGTTTTTAATAAAATAACATATAAGTTCCAGTACTTATGCACGCATTTGGTCTTCTTGTAGTGGTTCGTTGGTCGAATCCTGAATGCGCTGACCAAGAAACGTGAAATATTTGGACGGATGGTACGGTGGAAACTTGAATACGAATTGTTTCGCAAACAGTTAAACGTTTGAGGCATTCACTTTGGTACTTGATAAGTCTAAACTTATTGCCATCCTTAATTCCCTCTTATTTCATTTACAGGTACATATCACTTCATGGCCGAGTAGTCGAGACATCTTTAACCGTTGTGGTTGACACTACTTTTAAAGACTTGTCACGTGTCATGTGTTTGGGTACTCGTGTTTCAGTTTGTTTGTGGGATTTATTTCTGTTGATAATTTGAGTGCTATATTATGAACCTGGCACTGATGTCATGTAAGCTGTGATTGACTAAGTACATATCTAACATGCTTGAGCTTGTGCTCTCCTTTTGAGTACATGCAAACAAGATAGCAAAAGATAATATCTCCCCACACTTGTGTGTGTTCTGCTAATAACCTTTTACTGCTACTGTCCTAAAGATAAAAGTAACAGACTGTCCTAGTCGCTAAATAAGCTTTCAGTCTGTTGAGGGGATGTGTGGAATTTGCTTTATTCAAATTAAACATTTAGATTCCTAAGTTATTCATATTTTCTATTTAGTATTCTGGTTTGAATATTATTGCAGGCACTACTATTATGCCGCGCATGTATGTGTGTATGTGTTCGGTTGTAAAAAGTAACGCTAGAATAAGAATATAGGATTTGTTGTATTGATTTGTGTCAAAAGCCTTTTTTACATTATGGTAGTTGATAAATGAAAAGTGTTTTATCACAGAAAAAAATGAAAATGTAGAGTGTACATTATCAAAACCAGCCAGACACAAAATACACGGAAGTCACATGGTTTCCTAGGTGTTTATTAAATGACTCATACACGCACTGAGAGGAAATGTGATAACCCATTCAAACAAAGGTACCACGAAATAAAGTCAGGCAAAGCTGTCCACGTCGTCATGACGCCTGGCTATATTAAAACCGAGCAGGCGTAGTCGAGATATTCACTTCAATTTTCCTAGCATGCCCGTTATTTGCAATCGTTCTTATCTGCGTTTTTTTTTTTTTAAAATTCTGTTTGAGGTGTTTGCATGTATTAGTTTGTTTAAACAAACAACAAAATAGCGCCACATTTGAAAGTTTGACATTTAATATTAATTTTTTAAACAATTAAATAGAATTTTATAAAGTTTAAAAACGACTGTTTTAATAGGCCTACATGTAGACTAAGTGTCCCTTAGAATCAATTAGGATCAAATCTCACTACTACATTAATTGTGAAATTCGATTTTTAAATAGTATTTTATAAACTAAAGTTTGAAAACGACTGTTTTAATAGGCCTACATGTAGACTAAGTGTCCCTTAGAATTAGAATTAAATCTCACTACTGTAGTAATTGTGAAATTCGATTGTTTTTCTCACCACCTTTAAATAGGAATAATTTTAATTTTGAAAAGAGGTGAGTATTCTAGCAACGACACAAAGATAGTTTGGGGACCAGTGACGGCTTATTAATATAGTACTTGGACATCGGTCATTCACAAAATTGTATTTCCTCCCAGGCTGACAATTAAATATGCTTTTTTTGTTGTTGATATTTTTGCTATTTTTTCTTATCCATGGAATAAAAGACACTGGTATCCGAGAGCATTGGCTGCTGCAGACATTGTGCAGTACCTATTGATTAAATGTGCATTTATAAAAGTATTCATTTCATAAATGTTGTACACTTATATAATTACTTCAGTAAATGTACATTTATAAAAAGTATTCATTTCATAAATCTTGTACACTTATATAATTACTTCAGTAAATGTACATTTATAAAAGTATTCATTTCATAAATGTTGTACACTTATATAAGTACTTCAATAAATGTACATTTATAAAAGTATTCATTTCATAAATGTTGTACACTTATATAAGTACTTCAATAAATGTACATTTATACAGATACTTTTAATTCCAGTTCAAAACGATTATTTCAAGCAATAACCTACAGTAATTAATTATGGTGTATGCAGACCGTAAAAGATTGTTTAGAAAGGCTTGTAAATATGCCCTTACTTTCTTGCAACTGAAAAATGTACTAAATAAATGAGGAATGTGACAGGTTTTAGTATTGCAACTATAAATACACGTGTGCATTATATATATGATGTGTGCTTTGCCAATACTAGAACGCTAAATATGATACGAGTTTTGCTAATGTCAGAGCTCTGTACAGTTTTTGTCTAAGCACTTGTTTCAACCCATTCCTTCGCTACACAAAAGGGAAATTATGTCTTTGCCATAAACTTCGTGGGTGAGACAGAGACATATATTTATATGCGCCTTGACATTAAACAAAATAAGATGATTTATAGCTCTGTGACAATTTGTATATAATATTGATGTTCGGCGCTCGCGACTGGTGTAGTACAAATCATAATTAAGAGCTCGTTGGCTCTGAGGCGGCACTGATCATTTTTAGCACTCTGACAATGGCATAACATAAATCAATATGGCGTTCAGACACTGGCACAACACAGGTCACATATAGCGCTCCGACATGCGGCACAACACAGATAATTCATAACGCTCCGACATGCGGCACAACACAGATAATTCATAACGCTCTGACATGCGGCACAACACAGATAATTCATAGCGCTCTGACATGCGGCACAACACATCAGATAACGAGATAGAGCGCTCTGAAATGCAAAACATCACAGATCATTCATAACGCTCTACACAGGTAGAATACAGAAAATACATAGCACTCTTCATTGGTGGAGCACAGATCATACATAACGCTCTACACTAGTAGAACACATATCACCTTAGCGCTCTACACTAGTAGAACACATATCACCTTAGCGCTCTACACTAGTAGAACACATATCATCATAGCGCTCTACACTAGTAGAACACATATCACCATAGCGCTCTACGCTAGTAGAACACACATCATCATAGCCCTCTACACTAGTAGAACACATATCATCATAACTCTCTACACTGGTAGAACACAGATCATACATAGCGCTCTACACTGGTAGAACACATACATAGACTTATACACTGATAGAACACAGATTATACGTTATGCTCTACACTAGTTGAACGCAGATCATACATAGTACTCTACACTGGTAGAACATATATCATACAAGCACTCTTGTAGTAACAGATCATACATAGCTCTCTACACTGGTAGAACACAGTTCATACTTAGCACTCCACACTGATAGAACAGATCATACATTATGCTGTACAGGGTAGAACACAGTTTATACATAGTGCTCTACACTGGTAGAACACAAATCATACATAAGGTTCTGATATGCGGCGCAATGCAGATCATTCATAATGCTCTACACTGGTAGAATACAGATCATGCATAGTGCTGTACACTGGTAGAACACAGATTATACATAGCTGTCTACACTGATTGAACACAGATCTTACATAGCTGTCTACACTGGTAGAACACAAATCATACATAGCGCTATACACTGGTAGAACATAGACCATACATAATACTCTAACTGGTAGAACAGAGATCATACATAGCACTCTACACTGATAGAACAGATCATATATAACACTCTACACTGGTAGAACACAGATCATAAATAGCACTCTACATGGATAGAACAGATCATACATAACACTCCACACTGGTAAAACACAGATCATACATAATGCTCTACACTGGTAGAATACAAATCATACATAATGCTCTACTCTGCTAGAATGCAGATCATACATACTCTTCTACACTAGTAAAACACTTTCATACATAACACTGGTAGACCACTGATCACACATAACATTCTACACTGGTAGAACACAGATCATACATAATGTTCTAATATGCAGCACTGTGCAGATCATTCATAATGCTCTACACTGTTATAATACAGATCATACATAGCTGACTACACTGGTAGAACACAGATCATACACAATGCTCTATACTGGTAGAATGCAGATCAAACATAAACTTCTACACTGGTTGAATACAGATCATAAGTAGCTCTCTACACTTTTAGATCACAGATCATACATAGCCTTCCAAACTGGTATAACACAAATCATACCTAATGTTCTGATATGTGGCACAAGACAGATCATTGATAAAGCTCTACACAGGTAGAATACAGTTCATACAAAAACCTCTACACAGGCCCACTACAGATTATATATAATGTTCTACTCTTGTAGAAACAGATCACACCTACTGCTCTAAACTAGTAGAACACAGAGTATACATAGCTCTCTACACTGGTAGGACACAGATCATACACAACACTCTGCACTAGTAGAACACAGATCATACATAATGCGGCACAATTCAGATCATTCATAACTCTCTACTCTGGTAGAACACAGATCGTACACAATGCTCTACACCCGGGATCACCAAACTACGGCCCACGGACCGGATCTGACCCACGACATCAGTTCATCAGGCCTGCCAATGGTACTTGAATTTGAATATGGAACACAAGACATTGTGACACAATTTAAATATTATGTTTAGAATACAAGGAGAAAGTTATCATTGTTTGAAGCACAACTGGAAGGAGAAAACTTTTCTTGTTTTCACTGTTTCAAAGAGTTTTGCGCTACAATCGCCGAAGATGTCAACCTTGATTTTCCAAAAATAATTATTCGTGACTTGAAGAAGCAATTTTTGCAGAGATTTTCATATCTTGACAGAATTGAGAGTGATCATTTTTCTATTCCAGAATCCGTTTCATTGTAACTTTGATGATGTGCCAGTTGAACTACAGTTGAAGCTCCTTGATTTGCAAGCAAATGACTTGTTGAAAGAGAAGCACAGAGAAGGAAAACTTGTTGAATTTTACCTCTGCTTACCTGATGTTGAGTTTCTGAAACTGAAGAAATTTGCTGCTGGTATGGCATCAATGTTTGGAACAACTTATGTCTGTGAGCAAACATTTTCAAAAAATGAAGTATGTGAAGTCAGCACATCGAACAAGATTGACTGATGAACATTTGAAAGCAATTCTCTTGATTGGATGCAGCAATTCCAAACCAAACATTGATGATATCTTGAAAGCCAAAAGTCAGTTTCACAAATCTCACTAACCTTTTTTGCTGTTTAGTTTGTGAGATTCAGATATGTGCACATTAGGTCTGATGTAACTATCTTTTTGCACAGGTTGTACATTGTGCTCTACTCTGGTAGAACGCAGATCATACATAAAGCTCTACACTGGTAGAACACACATACATAGCACTGTGCACTGGTAGAACACAGATCATACATAGCACTCTGCACTGGTAGATCACAGATCATGCATAGCACTCTGCACTGGTAGATCACAGATCATGCATAGCACTCTGCACTGGTAGAACACAGATCATATATAGCGCTCTGCACTGGTAGAGCACAGCTCATGCAGAGCACTGACATAATTGGTACACTTTTACACTTTTAAAATACAGATCATACATATCACTTACATAATTGGTACACTTTTACAATAGTAATTTAGTATAATACAGATCATACATAGCAGTGATAGTGACATTTGACATAGCACAGTATGACATACATAGCACTGTTATTGTTAGGGAACAGATCATACATTGTGTTCTCTAACTCATATCATAATTGGCAGTTACTGATAGAACACAGATCATATATAATACTCTTAAAGTGACACAACATAGATCATATATGCATTCTGACACTGGTATAGCTTAGATCAGTCATAGCACTTTGACACTGATAAAACAGATCATAACTGGCTTAGTATAGATCATAATTAATGTACACAACATCACTGACATATTACAGATCATAATTATATAGCATTCTGATACTGATATATAACAAATCATATATAACTCTCTGACACTTGCACAAACCAGATTTTGTATATAGCACTCTGACTTTACAGATCATAATTATATAGCATTCTGATACTGATATATAACAAATCATATATAACTCTCTGACACTTGCACAAACCAGATTTTGTATATAGCACTCTGACTTTACAGATCAATTCATTTTCACAGCGCTCTAATTACTGCATAATATATAATCTTCTGACTGGTTATATAACTTACATATGTAACTATTTAACTCTGACAGAGCAAGAGAGAGATCTGAAAATAACATATCCTATATAGAGCTCTGACTTTGGCACGACACATTATCATATATAGTGTCCTAACACTAGATAACACATATATTCTGGCACTAACATATATAGGACTCTGACATTGATACAAAATACATCATATCTAGTGATACAAAATACATCATATGACATAACATCATTTGTAATTATTCAATACTTTGCACTGGCACAACACCAATGAAATATGTCATTTTGACATACACCAAATATTTAGCACTCTAGATTGATTTAACATAGAACACATTAAATTATATAGCACTTTGGTACTTGCACAATACTAATCATTTATATAGTACTCAGACACTGACACAACATAAATCATAATGAGCATTGTGACACAATACAGATCATACTTAAATGCTCTGACATGAATAAGCTTTCTGATGCAGGTTTAATTCAGATCAAATTTATTGCAGATGCTAACACTTCACAAATCATATATAGCACTCAGACAATGGCTCATCATATATCAAATATAGGGTGCTGACACAAATCACAATTATATAGGTCTCTGACATTTGCCTAACCCATATCTAACAAGGCATTAAATAGGTCATTTTATCTGTTGCTCAGAACTGGCTTTGCACGCGCACACACACACATTCTGACTGCATAGTATATATACTGACACTATTGCAATATATATATAGTACTTTTGATGCTGTATACCTGTAAATAAAATACTATTTATACTCTGAGAATCTCTTAAAATATATTGTGGTTTGACATCAGTTAACATTATATATGGTGTTTTGAAACTGGTATAATACACAGATCATATGTAGTATTTTGGTACTAGCATAACACACATATATACAACTCTTTAACAATTTCTTTGATACTTAGCACATCTTAAATCACAACCAACAAAGAAATCTGGCAAAATTCTGACATTTCTCTCTAAAGAAAACATTATATTTCATGTCTTTCATGCTTTCAATGAATATTGGAGATTGAAGGAAATGAGAGAGAAAAAACATGATTGCAATTCTTTAAGTTGTAATTAATTTAACAATTAAAAACATTATAAAAAATATGTGAATGAACTAATCTGTATAGTTATGAATGAGCATTAAAAATCATATTAGCACACTTTGAAGTTTGCTCTTGTCAAGAGTGTGTAGTTTCTCATAAGTGCATTAGACATAAGAGATCCATCATAGAAATGTTTGGCTCTAGTATTATGAAATGATCTGTTTAATGAAATATCAGATACTGTTTAATACAAAATATTTTAGGAACTAATAGTATGAATGATTTGTTTTTATAAATACAAGATGCCAAATAATACAAAATATTTTTATGTTAACATTTTGAATGATCCATTTTATAAATACCAGATACTACAAAATATAAAATATGTGGAAAATTTGGAAATTTGCTCCAATGTAATTGAGAGAGCAATATGGAAAAAACACATCTATTTTCTGTCATGGAATGGGTTAAAATATTTTTGAGGTTTTGTTTGTATTGTTAATGCAAGTTACCTAAATGCTTTTCCTGTAACGTTTAACTTTTAACGTTAACTATAACGTTTAACTATTAACGTTTAAAAATAACTGGATAACCATAAAAGTTATGCAACTAGCCTTGTTACAAGTCCTTTTAGCTTAAGTTTGAGCAGTTTAATATCACACACACACACTTGCGATTTTTGATCAATGCTATTTTTTTTATTTTATACTTTATGTGTATTGGGCTAATGAATATTGTTTGCAGGTTTTATAAGTTGAGAATGTTTGTAAGAGAGAAAGGAGTTTTAGATCGTTAGCTTATGGCAAGTTAACTGACAGATAAAGGAAGAATGGACTTAGAAATATTTCATACATATCTGCTATTGATCTATGATTTTAATTTGAGAATGCTTAATGTAATTGAATGTTCACTAATTTGATTATGTTGTACATTATACTTGTGGATTTTGATCAATGATATATTTCTTATGCTGTGTGTGTATTGGGCTAATGAATATTATTGCAGACTTTGTAATTTGAGAATGTGTATAAGAAAGAAAGGAATTTTGGAAATGAAATATGCCTGAAATTTAGTGCTGCCTTAATTTGACTTTTGCAGAGAAGAGCAAACCTTTTCTTTTAACTTAGGCAACAGTGACTACTGTACTTTACTTGATCACGTTGGTGTGAGAATCCAGTGTTATCGTTAAACTTATCAGTAAACATGCTGTAAGTTGATTCCTATGAATTCCATTTGAGGACCAATAAGATGGAAATTTGTGGCCTGAGTTTGGTCTTGAGAATTCACAAAGATTATTTTGAACATTCCTTGTAGTGTACTTTTTTTTTTGAGTAGCGCACATGAAATTTCTGAAACTTTCCTCCTGATGTACTTCATAGCGCATGTGAAATTTTGGATGGTTCTTCAGAGGTGTACTTTGTGGGCACATCAAAGATTCTGGAAATGTTGTGTAATGTGCCTAGAAGGGGTACATTGAACCGTCATCTAAATAAGAAAGACAGTGACTTGTTGCAAACTGCATGATTGTGAATATGTGCCACAGCGACAGCGGCTATCATTGAAAAGGTTATGCACATTGACTTTAATTATTTGTCTAAAACTCCATCTCATTCTATGATGAATGACATCCATGAATTTGATTATATATGTATGCTAAGGTGACTGCTGATGTCTATGCTAGAATAAACTGAATGATTGTCTAGTGTTAATCAAACATTGTTGTGAAGTGATGTAAATATCAATGTTCTTTTCATTGTATTCATATGTTGTATACTTGATTGTTGATTTAATAAATTTATTGACCTTTTTATACATATTGAAAACCATATTTTGGAGAGATAGTGGGTGGATGGGGCTCACTAAATATAGATTAAAGGACTGATTTATCTTGTCCTTTGGTAAGGAAATATTGTGTGATGGTAAATGTTTGTCTTTAATGTTATGGAAGAGAAAAAATGTTTACAGTGCCTGCCTATCCGCCAAGTGTGAGAGACGAGTGGTGTCTTCTGGAGAATTATTAATAACATAATTAAGAATCTAATCACTTGTAATTAGTTATGGATAATTAAATACTAGTACTACTACTAATAATCATAACCAATAACTTGGGTGGCGTTGGTGTCACAATCTCCAATCTAATTTATTATATTATTTACATGTTATGTGATTTGCATTTTCAGACTATGCAACAGAACTCAGTCTTGCTAAAGAAAGGATTCAACAATTAGAGTCAGTTTATGCTGCACAGAAGTTGGAAGTAAGTAACAGCAAGAGTTAATTATTAAATATGATTTGTATGATTACATTTGGCTCTTCTCTTAAAAAATAAAATAAAAAATAATGTTCTTTTCCTGTCCATTTGAGAGTTTCTTTTATGTTTTCCTTTCTATAAAAGTATAATGTATGGTAAAGTAATGAATTTGCTTTCATGTTATATAACAGTAAAATGTTGATTGTTAAATGCAATAATTAATATTTTTGGTGAATTTACATTAAATTAAATTTTCATAAACAAATATATAATTAATATAATTTGCTTAAAATTGATGAAAGACATCTAACAGTAAAATGTTATTAAAATTATGTAGTAGATAAAAATAGGCTATTGCTTGTGTTAGAGACCACACATTATACAAATGCTACTAGTAGTACTGTACATGCACCAAGACACTCTTTTATTAATGACAGTAAACAAGAAATAGTGCTCATTAATATTGCTTATTGCTTGCTCAGGATTTGGTTGTGTCATAAAAAGCCATAGAAAAAATCAAGTATTTAGTGACATGCAAGCAATCATGGCCATTTTTTCCAGTTGAAATGTCTCTAAAACTTCACAGTTTATGTTCACAATTCACACTTATGGCCTTGTTTATCATAGGTTTCATATGTACTTTATGTTCATTTTCTTATTCAACATTTCAAACTGCATTTGCAATAGAACTTGACTTTTGAAAGTGCTCTGGGAACCAATCAAGTTGCCATTATTTTTTGGGTCTTTACAAAATTGTTTACTTGATATATGGATCATTTCTTTGAATCATTATTTTTTTTAAAAAAACCACACAAATCATGCTTTGGATTTTTTACAATGTAAATACTTCTTATTTCACATTTTACAGTTTTGCGTTCACTCATACAGTATGGATAAGATTGAATTTTCTACTATATGTTTATTTATTCATTTTAAATCTGTCTTACTACATTTAAATTAAATGTATCTATTTCATCTTATTATATCTATGTGTTTGTATGAGTGGGTTGTAGGATATGCTCTTTAATTTTGTAAGCTTTTAAAAAAAAAAGTATGCTTTGTCATATGAGTTGTAATTAAGTAGGGAAACTATTGATAATATTTTGTTATGACAGCATTAATTTTTCTTTTAGAATAAACAGTCATAAATAAATTTAAATGCAAACTTCTAGACTTCCCATGTCAGAATAGATTATTGTTTACTTGCATAATTTGATATTGTTTTTTTCAGACTTCCCATGTCAGAATAGATTATTGTTTACTTGCATAATTTGATATTGTTTTTTCAGACTTCCCATGTCAGAATAGATTATTGTTTACTTGCATAACTTGGTATTGTTTCTCTTCAGTCATGAAAACAGTGGCATTTAATAACACCTAATTTGGAAACTGATTATTTTAAAAAAAATTCATATTAGAAGTCTACAGGTTACATAAGTCCTCTGATATTATAGCTGTTTTTAGCTTAAGAATATTATTTTAAAAATTAAACATTTTTAGTATCTTTAGTATTTAGTGTCTAAATATTTTATCTTATAATGCTTTAGGGATTAACTTAATTCAGTGCTAGTGAGATATATGGATGGGTGAATGAACTATTGAACTGAAATAAACAAAGCTACAAATTGATGTGATTAGTCATGCACCATACATTGATAGAGGATTGCCACCAAACATATTCGTTCTCACCTAGACAGGTATATAGTTGATATAATGAACTTCTCAGTTCTTCTTCAATGATCAAAGGTTGAAGAAAGTCAATCTGCAGAAAATCTTAAACTTTCCAAATACAAATATTATTGCAGACTAGCAAATTTCCCCAGAGTGAAGGCTTGTAAATATTCAGTAGTAGAGATGTTCCTCCTTGCAAAGTAGTGACTGAAGATGAGTGATTGACAGGCTTAGTTTAGGATGACTAGAATGGTAGTAAATCTAGTACAGTAATAGCACAGCTTCATTTGAGTCAGAACTGGGTCCAACAGGAATTGGAGCTTCTGTACACTCTTATGTAGGAAGAGTTTCAGTATATTTCCAGGCAGGAACCACTGTCAAAAAAAAAAAAAAAAAATTTACTTTGGTTGCTGTGCTCTTTCTATCTGTATATTTTCTTCATTGGGTACAGTGTTTCAGTCTGCTGAGAGCTATAATGATATCACTGCCATAGCAGACTTGCACACCATCAGATATTATAAATAAATATATATATATAAACTGGTCATACAGTAATCAAAACATTTCACAGTGTTTGTGTGTGGATGGTCTCAAACTTAAAGTAATTTCTTATATTTTCTAAACAATAAAATATACGAACTTTTACAGATAGGTTTCTAGAGATTACATTCTTATTTATTAAGAACTATAATTAATCATAATTTCCTTTGTTATATAAATGAGTTAGTCTCCTATAAGTGACCTAGCCATGGTCAGAGTAATTGAAAAGACACTTCTTTCACATTTCATATCTGTTAACTGGTTCTAAATATTATCTACCTTATATTTAATTAAGCTTGTTTCATATAGTGATATACTCTACATTTATAAAATCTCACATTAAATTATTTCAATGCCTGTCTTAATTCATTAAATATATATGGCCCTCATCTTAATTGTATAAATCCACGTTCCCTCAGTAACAACTGTATATGTAAAACTAGAATAAGAATCCAAAATTCATTGATTTATTGGGATACTAATTTCAGTCTGATCAAGAGTATAAGCCTGTGTTTATAACTAGAAATGAAATAAGATATAACTCTCAGAATAATGTACAATATTGTTATTTACACTCACTCAAACAAACCTTGAATTAGCCACATCAGCAATAGAAGACATAATAAAAATATAAGATTATATCACTTCAAGCTGGTTTATATTTCAGAATCAAAATACATCTTTCTATAATGTAGCAATGTCTGTGCTACAATAATTTTTTTCTCAAACAATTAAGACCATACATAATTATTGACAATGCTGTTATAGCCTGCACTATATGTATATTTAGTTGAAAGAAATTAATAAAAAATAAAGTTCACAGCACAACTCACAACATTGTCAGACAGTGAATCATTCATAACTCATTTACTTAATAAACAACCATCTTTTTAGAAGTTAATTTCTAATCAGAAACTAGAATTCAGAACAAATATCAATTCAGCCACAGTGTCTTAATTTGTCATTATTTTATAATTTCATCTGCCAAGTTATTCTTACATTTGCTCCTGTACTGATCTGATATATATATAACATCTTTACTGAATACTAAAGCCATTGTCCAAATCTTAAAGCATATATCTGTTAAGATATATATGAGATATATCAAGATATATTTCTAGTAACATATAATCCTGCAATTTTATACACTCAGTATTTTTGTAATGCAGAGTGTACCAGATTGTTTGCTTACTACTGTATTAAACAAGACAGAAATGATTTGTTTGTTTTTTGCCTTAGAATGAATGACAGAAATATACTCACTGTGAGCTTAAGGATTAATTCACTATTACTTAGTAAATATTCCTTACTGTAAGGCATAAATTATTTTTATAATATAGAGAGTACTGAACTGTTTGCTTACTGCTATATTCAACAGGAAAAAATATTTTTGTTTATTTTTGCATTAGAATGAGCGACTGAAATACATTAACCATGAGCTTGAAGATAAAGCAGAATCATCAGAGCTACAAATAAACAGTATCTCTCGAGAATATAGAACTTTGCTGGAGGAAAAAGAGGTATGTGGTTAGCAGGACACTAAATCATAGTTTTATTGTATTTGAGGAAAAGTAATCCCTTTGAAACTCTATTTAGGAAAATAATAATCTAAGTGAAGACAATTGAATTTTTATATGTATGTTACAAGAATGTTTGAACAGTTGGGCATGAATTACAGTGTTATTTGACTATTACTTTTCATAGGAATTCAAGTTAATGACAACACACACACACAAACACACTTGCACACAAAGCACACTCATTGACTCCCTCACACAATCTCCTTATGCAAGCAGTACATGTTCAATACTGATCCATTTTAGATTACAGGCAGCTTAATGATGTCAAATCGAACAGATGAAGATGGAGTGGCTAAGGCAAACTAAAACATATGGACTTTGTGTGTGAATGTGTCTGGTTCATGAATGTCCTAGCTGCTGCCTGACCTTCGAGTTTGCAATCTATGTCATGTTAGATCAAAGAAATACATTCATATCTTTTTAAACTGGTCTTGGTGTAACTATGTATGATTATAAATAGCCACATTCTGCACAAGTGGTTATTGTGTTAGAGTGCTTCTCTGCAGGCATGGATGTGGGTGCATGTGAATGTGTTTTATATGTACATTTAACTCTTTGGGTGATTTGCTTATGTTAGTACGTATGGATGTTTTGATGAGATGCACAAGACAAATGATAAAGCCTCAGATTATTTTTCTTGTTTAAGATTTCAGAGGACAAGCATTTGTTAAATGTTGTAAGTCAGGAAAAGATAATTTTATAAAACTTAAAAAATAATTCAACATTCAGTACTCACAGCTAGATATAATGTAATGAAAATGTGTTCTTTGTTTATTAATGTTCTTTTTACAAGTTTATAATACTACAATAGTTACTCCACTGTATTTCTAACAATTTGGCATTTTCCTCTTTTCAGATTTGTCAAAGGTGCTTTTTGATAAGTTTATAAAGTTTTTTAAGTTTTTATTAAAATGGAAAAAATAATCAAGAAAAATTTTTTAAAATGTATAAATAAAAATATAATCATTTAGTTTCATTACTAACTTAAGAAATAAGAGTTGTGATTTAAGATTTGCGTCTGTGAGAATTGTTTCTCTTATAATGCTTACTACTCTTTCTGATTACAGATAGGTGTATCTTGTACATTCTTATTAACCCAAATGTTCATATCATTATTATATTGCAGTCATAATAAAATGGCACAAGTTACTGCTATATACTGCATTTTTGTGCATGTATATAATTCCAAACACTCCTCTTCCACAATATTGAGTATTATCCAAAATGTTTACTAATGCCACAGTGAGGCCACAGTTTTGTTGTTCAGTGATTATGTCACATATTACATGATTTGCATTGTACAATAAAAATAAATTCATTAGTTTAAAATATGGATGAAATGAGTTTGGGAATAGTAATAATTCATAGAAATATGCAAAATTAAAACTTATTATGGTGATTTTTATGGTTTTATTATTAATACATGTGTTCAGAAATCTATGAAGTCATTGTGAATGCTTAGGTTGCCAAGACAAAGAGTTAGAAGTTCTTCAAAAATGGTTGTTCTCAAAGTAGAATACCCATTGCTTTAATATTTGCTTTGTTGAAGTCCTTAAATGAACATACATAGTTGCAAGAGTTTATTATTTCACTCATGATGCAGAACTATTTTAGTTTTTGGCCTATCATTCTCAATCCTAACTATTTGGAGGAAACTGTAATTGGCCAGTACTGTGATTTAAATTAAAACATCATGCATCTTTAATTCTTCTTGATAATCTTAAATTGTTCTGAAGCACTAAAATAATTTTTATTTATGGATTATTTTATTGTTTTATCCATGTTGTTGTGTCTGGTGTAGAGATTCTTACGCTATAGTGTTTGTGGATTTGTGTTTCTAAGTTTTCCTATGACAACTCTGATCAAGGAATTCATTGGATGTCTTTTTTTTATTAAGAATTAAAATAAAGTTTTGAGTGATTAAAGCAAGAACCATTTATTTGTCTTCTGTGTTTTGCATACACAAATATTAAATTGAATTAATACTAATGTGAACCTGCTAAACTATTCAAGATCAAAGTGTTTGTCATATTTTGTAATTTTTCTTTTTTCTTTGTCAAATTCAAGCATTCAACATTTGCTTTGCTTTACTATTGCATTGATATCAAATTACTTTGGAGATAATTTTCTAAGAGATAATCAGCTCTGTGTTTTGGCATTCACAAAGTTGTTGCTTATTAATGCTATTAATGAATATGTTTTTAGATGGGAAAAAGATCACTGCCAAAATTTGTATAGAAAGGCTAAACAGAATGCACATACTTTTTATATATATTGCAGATATAGATGTGTGTTTTGTGTGTGTGTGTGTGTGTGTGTGTGTGTGTGTGCGTGCGTGCATGCGTGTGTGTGTGTGTGTTAAAATATATAAATATGCAAAGCCTATGTTTTGTCTTATGATGAAGAATTCCTATTAGAAATTTGTAAACAATAAATTTTCATCTCTCTAGGGTTTCCCTCCCATTCCCAATGATAGTTTTCTGACTGCATTTTGATTCTCTCTACGAGTGAAGCTATTGTCATAACTCATATATAACATAGTTTACCATTTATCAAGAAATTAGATAATGAATGAGGTGATAATGATACAGACACTAGTGATTTCAAGTTGATAGTTGGAAACTAAGCAGTTACCATTAATAGTTGGCAACTAGACAGTTAACTCTCCTTTGACATATTTATATTTTTATAGTATAATAATTTTTCTTCAAAACATTACAACATATGTATTGTATATCCAAAAGAGTTCATACTGAAAAATAAGCTGAATTAGATTGATGAATACCGAAAAGTTGTCATTAATCAAATGCTGTTACATTGATGACCCACAAATCAGTCTAATCACCTATGTAACAGTGTTTTAACATTTGATAATATTGACTTATTGGCAGCTTGTGAGATTAAAAGAAAATGTAATGCACAAACTTTGAATTCAAAGCCAATTAGAAGGATAAAAAGAATAAAGGTATACAATTTAAATGCTATTCATTGAGGACATGTAATTAAATTTAAATTAATATTTTTAGAAATACTTATTTTATATTTTTAATTTATGTTTGAAAAGTAGAGATATACTTTATAACTTTATTGTGTAATTTGTATGATTAGTTGTTTGTAGGACTCTAGTAGTTTTCATTTCCCATCTAAAAACATATTCATTAATAGCATGTTACATGATTAGACAGTTGTGAGATTCTACACGACCTTCATGAATGATTGTGTATTTTGGTATGATGAATTCCATTTGAGAGGTATACAGTATTCACTACTAATTGTATGTTGTATGATTAGTACTGTGTGGGGCACTACATAGCCTTTATTACTGATTATATTTGTTGTATTAGTTCTGTTGAGAGACTACTTAATCTTCATGACTATATATTTTTGATTAGTCTTGTTGAGAGACTATAATATAGTCATAATAACTGATTATGTATGTCATATAGCTAGACATTTGAGAAACTGCATAACATTTATGGCTGATAAAAGTGATATATGTAATTTGAATTGTCATGTGAAAGACTGCATAGCCTTCACAATGATTGTATATGTGTATGATTAGAAATGTGAGAGATTACATAACCTTCACAACTGATTGTGTATGTGTATGATTAGATGTGTGAGAGACTACGCAGCTTTCACAACTGATCATATACGTGCATGATTAGACTAATGAGAGACTATGTAGCTTCAAATCTGATTGTATATGTTTATTATTAGATGTGTGAGAGACTACATAGCCTTAACAACTGTTTGTGTGCATGTGATTAGATGTGTGAGAAACTACATAGCCATCACAGCTGTTTGTATATGTGTGTGATTAGATGCGTGAAAGACTACATAGCTCTCACAACTGTTTGTATATATGTGATTAGAAGCTTGAAAGACTATGTAGCCTTCTAGACTGATTTTGTACATTGTTTGATTAGACATGCAGCCTGGCCCAGACAAATAAATTAAGTGAAGAGCCTTTCAATAAGTGGACTTGCCTTTATTTGTTTTTTGGCAATATTTTCTTTGCAATATGAGCTTCTTTCCCCTCCTTTTATATTTTAAAGAGTTTGAGGTGGAGGGAAATATATTCTTCAGGCTGTTTTCAGCCAGATGTATTTAGTTTTTTCAAATTATTTACACTATTCCTTTGCTTCAGAGAAACATTTTTTTTGTTTGGATACATATACAAAACTGCATTAACGAGAATGTAATATATTTAAATAATGCAAGTGATATTTACCACCTATGTCCAAATAAGTGTTGATAATGAGACTACACAGCACTTGTTGATTAATAAATATATATTTCTGAGCTGTTTTTAATGGACTGTTTTTCATGGTAATTTTCTTCTATACTATAAATAGCTTTTAATTCATATGTTTTGAATAAGGCTGTAATTTTGCAATCTGATAACTCACAGGCAGAGTCTGATAACTCTACCAGTATATTAATGTTAGTAAATCTTTGTGTAAAACTTTATTTCGAAAGTATGTATACCAACATTCTCAGCAACGTTCGCTCTAATATTTTTCCTGTGTGCGTGGAACTTTTTCCTTTGTGCACGGAACTTTTTTCTTTTTACGCAGAACTGGCGGTTGCTTGCGCTTGCTACAAAAACTTGTGCGCAGAATTTTGAAGATATAATGTTCAGCAGGAAATAGTTCTGTTATTTATTCCAACTCTTGTTAAATGTTTTAGCATCAGAAAAAACGTAAGTGATTCTGACTGTTATTACATGTTTTATCATCAGAAAAACTTCAGTGATTCAGTACTATTTCTGACTGTTATTACACACTTTAGCAGCAAGAAAACATCAGTGATTCAGCATTATACGTTTACTGTTATATCATGTTTTAGCATCAGAAAAGCATAAGTGATTCTGCAATATAATTTATATGTTGACTGATATATTTTAGCATCAGAAAAACTTCAGTGATTCAGTATTATATTCTGACTGTTATTATACACTTTAGCATCAGAAAAACTTCAGTGATTCTGCGTTATATTCTAATTCTTATCACATGTTTTAGTATCAGAAAGTCTTCCATGATTCTGCATTATATGTTGACTGATATTACATGTTGTATTATCAGAAAATCTTAAGTGATTCTGCATTATATGTTGACTGATATTACATGTTTTAGCACCAGAGAAACTTACATGATTCTGCATTATATGTTGACTATTACATGTTTTAGCATCAAAAAAACTTCCATGATTTTGCATTATATGTTGACTGTTATTATATATTTTAGCATCAGAAAAACTGCATTATATTCCATCTAACTGTTATCATGTTTTAGTATCAGAAAGTCTTCTGTGATTCTACATTATATGTTGACTGTTATTATATGTTTTAGCATCAGAAATACTTCCATGATTCTGCATTATATTCTGTGTTATTACATGTTTTAGAATCAGAAAAACTTCCGTGATTTTGCATTACATGTTGACTGTTTTACATGTTTTAGCATATAAGAAAATTTTCCGTGATTCTGCATTATATGTTGATTGTTATTATATTATGTTGATTGTTATTATATGTTTTAGCATCAGAAAAACTTCCGTGATTCTGCCATATATTCTGTGTTATTTCATGTTTTAGCATCAGAAATACTTCTTTGATTCTGCATTATAATTTATATTCTGACTGTTATTACATGTTACAGCATCAGAAAATCTTAACTGATTTAAGAAACACTGGTGTTTTATGCTTAATTTATTACTAATAATTAATATATGGAAATTAAATAAATTTCATTTTTCTTTTTTTTTAAACACAATATTTAATAATGTAGCAGAGTCAAGACAAATTATACTTGACCTCTTAACCTGCTTTCGTTTAAATTCGTTATTTTTCTTGTTTGGATGCAGTTCTTTGTAAGAGTGACGTAAACGTCATGCTCTGATACACACGACTTATTCATAGGGAGAGAGAGAACTCACTCCAGTTATGTAACATTTAAGACAATGGCCGATTGTAGGTCGAACCAAGCATTATCACGTGACTAATGATTCGCGCCATAAATTTGTATATTCCTTTAAATACTTGATCACGCTATAGACCTGCATTCACGAGGAAAAGGACAGACCAATGCGAGCGTCTAAGTCATCTGAAATTCCGTGAATCATGCGAGGGCCCGCTGCTGATCATACTGTTGTATAGAACAAGGTAACACATCGATTTCTTAAAATATTGTTTGTATTTCCATTTAAGTTATCGTTGTGCGAATTTATGCATTTTATTGTTGCAGGAGTTGTATTATTGCAATTTTCTCCAAAACACGTGACTTGATAAAAGTGTGGCTAAGTTGAAATGTTACATCCTTAAAATTAATTGTCAAATTGAGAAACAATAATTTTGTAAACTCAAAATAACTGAACGTGCACAGAACGTCTCTGCATGTTTTTGTAGAATTTCTTGTTAACAATTTAAATTCATTTTGCGTGTATTATATTGTTGTAATTGTAAAGTGCATATGCATGATTTTTAAATTGTATTTTTTATTTTCTTCTTATTGAATTTCATTTGTAAAATATAATGCTTCTTGAAATTCATATGTCTCACGCATACATTGATGGTAAAAACGCACATTCTTGACTGCATTGTATCTTTTATTATATATTTAAATATTAATGTAAAGATACTAAAATGGTCGAGGAATAAGCTATGCTATTGTCAACCACTTGTATTGGATTGCGAAACCGTGAGAACTATCGCTCATAGGAATTCATTTATTTCCAGAGCGGGTTTCTTGGTCTCTTGATCTTGGTCTTTGTCTGACGTATTCCGTCTGACGTCTTGGTCTTTCTTCATCGTCGTAAAATTCACCACCCAGTGAACCGGCCTGTATATTGCTTCGATTGGTGTCTAGCAATTGGCTGAGTCTGAACTCCTGATGCGATTCAGAAGAGGGGTGTAATTAATGAAAGACTGTCGACCAAGTTGGTGATAACTAGGCCGTTGAGTCCGGTAATCCAACAGGAATTTCATTGGGGACTATGTGCTTCATTTATCGCCGCTATTTGGATAACCAGCTAAGTGCAAAGACTGGTGTACTTGAACTAAATAAACTCTATCTGCAATCTATTCGAACACTTCGTGTGTTAGACAAATAGCATAGTATTAGGAGACTTAATGTCGTCTGAATCTTGAATATCTTTGTTATTTGTTAAATTTTATTAAATTCATTTTTACTTTGTTAATCAATTATTATAGTTGGTTATTTATGCAACTAGACCGATAGGATTGGGTGGGGGCAAATGAGTCAAGAAAAAGGAGATTGAATGCATAATTAACTATAATTGTCCGTGCTTTGTACACAAGTTTGCCTGTCTATAAATTTGTTGGCTTAAACTACAAGTGTTAAATTTGATCAGACTGAAGGGTGAATTTGAGCAGCCAGTCTGTTTTCAGAATAGGAGAACGAAATTTAATTAACATAAATTCTAAATTCTGAAACAGGGTCTATAAATAAATACTGGACACTTAACAAATAAATTGGTGGGTGAATGTAATTCGGAATGCTAATATTATGTGCCATAATCCTCTTGCACCCAACAATTTTAGGCATAATCCAAACTAAAATGACTTGATTGGTCATACACCAAACAGATGGACAAGTAGATGGTTTGTTGCAAGTTACACTTGGTCACACCTAGACCATTGTAGACAGTGAATAGAATGAACAGAAAGTTTGAATGAACTGGTTACTTCCAATAAAATAAAGGATATAATGAAAACAGTTCACTGAACTAGAAAGTTAATGTACAATCGATATATGACACAATAACATACATTTTTCAGTATAGATATTACTTTGGGTTCACAAATGTCCTCAAGTAATGGCAAGAGTTGGCTTTCATAAGTCTGTACTTTTAAAGAATAATTACTGTGCTATAGTATAAATACTTTCTCTTAATGGAGGCTTCTAGACATACTGCTGTAGTCTTGTGGAGGATGTCTTCCCAGACAGATTTCGAAGATTGGTGATATATAGACTAAGCTTGGCTAGGCTAGGATGGGTGATAATCAGCCTAGGCTAACGTGGATAGAATGGTAGCCAACCTAGTGGCATTTGTCTGGTAACTAGTAGTAACTGTACTGAGCTAAAACAAGTTTGGTACTTACACCATGAATAGATATAAACCAATCTCACCTGAAGTGGTTTGCTCATTCTGTCTGTAATTTGCTATACTTTATAAACTGTCATACTGTGTAAATTCTCTGCATGGCAGAGCTATAATAATATCACTTCTGCAAATGTAGATAATTGAATTATAGCAATCGCATTTTGTTTACTTAATAAAAACAGCATTAGGGAAAGATAAAAAATTTAGTATACAGAAAAATACAGCATTGATCCTACAAATTATATACATGAAAAATATTGTTAAAGATAGGAAGAGTTTGCATCCAGTATATGTTTGAGGAAAATATTAGAAATAAAAAATCAAAATATTTTCACATAATTAAGTTGCAAACAAAAAAAGAATAGAAACATATTTCTGAACTCAGTTATCAACACAGGTTACTACATGATACACTGAATCTATTTGACATGGTAGATCTAAATTCATGCACTGGTAAGAATGACCAGCAACATAAAATGGTAGTATCTGATGTTTATAGAAATATAAAATAGAATATCAGAAAAGCGTGTAACATATGTTTCTATTTTCCTAGGCACTCTTGCTTATAAATGATAGGATGTTTCCTTATGTAAATGGCAGCAATGTACGAGTGACTGAGAATTCAAGAAACATCTGATGATGTTACCTCCACAACCTATCCTTTCTACCAGTGTTAACAGTAAAAAAGTATATATAACTTAAAAGTACTCATGATTGATTGTATTAAATCGCACACACACCTGAAAAACAAAACACAAATGACAAAACACATTGTTTTTATATATTAAAAACAAGTGTGTGTTGATATCTTAGTCCTGAAATCAAGTAGCTTTTTAAAATTCATCTTGTTATGTCTACAGAAGGAATTCAACATCTTGAAGCAACGCCATCATGAACTTCTGGAACATCATGCAAAAGCAGCAGTAAGCACAAAGACTGCTAACCCAGAATTACCAAGCTATGATGTCAACTCATCACAGATTGCTTCTGATAATGGTCAGTTCATTTACTTCTTTTTAATAATTTCAGCTCTTAGACTACTGGTTATACAGTTAATTATTTCAAATGCACAGTATGTTTTTGCACCTTTGAGTGTGTTCTCATATCATTGGAACACATTAGCATATATCATAACTATCAGATGAAATGCTTGCAGTTCAGTAAAAATACATATTATTAATTCACAGAGTTAGTTTCCTTCGGTATTTTTAATAAACCGAATGTTTTGAATTTTGGCTGTAGTTGATTATCAGATTTTACATTTTTATATTTTAGATATTCTACCAGTTCTTTGTTAGCATTGGCTCGGGGTATGGTTCACATCTATTTAATTAATATTTATTTAATTTGGAATCAGTTTATGTTGTTTAAATATCAGAAAATTATTTCTGTACTTGTCTCTTTTAAAGAAAATTCCCTCACTCTAAAATAGACTATATGAATACTTGTCCAAATATATATTTATATATAAGAATACCCACCAAATTATTATATGTATTTAATGTATTTTGTGCAAGATGACCTCAAGTGGCACATGATGATAACATACATTGCCATATTCACCCCATTGTTACATCATAGTTACAATCTCCACACTCACATTACCTAAATATAGAAATCTGCTTTTCCAGATGTAAGTTTTTAGTTATTGTAGAGATTTTATGTATTAGATACCTGGGACCTTTGAGTCATTTTTTGCTGGTCATCTTTATTGCACAAGCATTTAATCAACACTTAGTGAGCAGGCTTTGATATTGTGACTGTTACCAGTTCCAGTTTTTAATAGAAATTAATATTGTGGTGTGTTCTAAAGATGATCTTGGATAATAAATTTATTTAGATTCCATGATGAGTTAGCACTTCAGTTAACCACAGAAGCCAATAGTAATCTTTGACAATGAATGTTGTATGTTTTAGTGATGCCATAAGAAATGCTAAGTTTGACTCTAAAGCATTCATTAGATTAATTAAAATCACAACAAATAACAACAAAACAAAGATATTGATGACTTTACAGTTGTGTTTGTTAATAAACAGAGATTATGTTGCAAATACATTTGTGATGTATTTGTGGATGAATGTATCCACAGATGTTGGTTTCATGTGCAACATTCATTCTAGTTGCACCTGTAATTTTAGGCATCTATACAATCAAAAAACAATTTGATTGGTCACTCCCCAGACAGATTGATAGACAGATATAGACTTGTCCCCAGTCACACTCAAAAACACTTAGACAGGTATGGATAGTTGATAAAATAAACAGAATATTGTGATGAATAAATGGTGAATGCAATAAGTAGCAAAAAAAGTAGATTGTGAATTATACTGTCTGTTATTTACTTGTTTGTAATAGTTGATATCATCTACTGACTTTACTGATTCTATCAATGATTTATCTTTGCAGTTACTCTAGATGTATTTGTCAAAGTCATTGACCTCTCCTTCTTGGTCTCAGAATTCTGCCTGGCAATAAAAAAATTCAGAAAGCCTCCAGTACAGTGTTATTTTCCCTACTTACTTCTCTTACTAATGTTTTTACATTCCATAGACTTGGATTTCTCTTCTCAGATTGTGGTATTTATTAGCCCTTTTTCTCTCAGATATATTTGTAGGTTACTGTCATTTGGTATGGCAGTATTGAAGATTTTTCTTTCTTCTTGGACTTGTTGACAGCTACAGTGCCAGGTGTTTGTGTAGGTATATGTGATCTGCTCTCAGTTTAAAGTATCACACTATCTTGACTTCTTTTGTTGCACTCATTGCTTCTGTCTGCATCCATGTTTTTTCCCCCAGGTGTTTTGATTCTGTACAGACTTTTATGTAGAATTTTAACTTCAACTTTGGTTAAAGATTGACATCCAGATAGTAAATGTTTGTGGATTCATCTATTTCTTGTACAGAATTGACATTTGAGATCTTCATGTCTTAAACTTTTTTGTGGGTTTTGAGTTTAGTGTTTGTTGTGCACACTGGTGATGAGTGCTTCTTTTCTGACTTTTAAACTTATCTGTTTCTGTCAATCTCTCAGTTGTCTTATTTATGTTTCATCAATTGTATATATTAATTGTGGAGGGCTTTCTAACTCTATTTGTTTGCTGGTGCTTAGCTTTGTTTTCTGGCATGTTTCTTTTTCTGTCTGTAATAGTTGATATCATCTACTGGCTTATACTGTTCTATCAATGATTTATCTTTGCAGTTACTCTAGATGTATTTGTCAAAGCCGTTGATTCTCCTTCAGTAGCATTCTTGATTTGGCCTATTCTTTCCATTTTTCAAGATACGTAAAATCTGTCTAACAAGTGTTTGTAGGGAGTACTATGAACAGTTTATTATTTTTGTGGCTTGGGGTTTTAAACAGCTTTATAAAAATATTTAAAACTCTAATATGGCCAACCTCGCATCCACCCACACTGAGGTGGTGTCAGGTGTCATGAGTATTTACATTTAAATATTTAAAATATTACAATTACAAACGGCTATGACTAGACCCCCAATCCCAACCTGACGAAGGTATAAAAACAAAGATAACATAAAAGAAAACAAATACTTTTGAATTTAGGGATACAATAGAAAAAGTTTATAAGGAAAAAGTAATGATGGCAGAAAGAATTTATAATGAAATTAATCACAAAGATGCGAGTGTGACATTAGTGTTCACTATAAGGCTTTGTGTTCACAATGTGGCTGAAAAGGAATTTGTGTATTTTTTGTCTCTCTGGACTTGCCAGGCTGTGACAGTTGATATGCTGACTAGTGGGGTGTTGGTTCTCATGACCCGGGTCAGTCAAGCGTGTGGTGCAGACTGTGAGCTTTGCATCTGTCTCTGTGTGCATTGAAGAGCAATAGCTGGCCTTGGTTTGTTCTACCCACTCGTGAGCACAGGACAGGATAGGCAAAGTAGACAAAGTAGGATGCCAATGGCATGGATGTTGTAGATAAAATGCCAATTCTGCAACACACATCCACTAAGTATCATGTGAATAGTAGAAGGGCATTTAACGTACCAAACATGCATCACTCATTCATAGAAACATAGGGAAGGACGGATGTTGCTGTCTTCAAAGAGTTTAATGTGCGCCACCACTTGGAAACAGTACACCGAACTTCGAAATTTGCTTTAATGTCTGCCGTTGAGAAAAAGAATACTATTGCTAAACTCACAGGCAGTATCGAGAAAAGCAGTTTGATGTTTTATAAAGAAACATCTGTGCATGAAAAAGTGACATGCGCCAGTTATGAAGTTTCTCTATTCCTTGCTCAAAGAATGAAGCCATTTTCTGATGGAGACTTTATCAAGGAATGTCTCATGACTGTGGTGAATTGTGTCTGTCCAGAGCAACGTTTTGTCTTGGAGAATACGAGTCTGTCATCCCGTACTATTCGTCGTCGCATTGAGGAGATGTCAGACAATGTGCAAGACTCGGTGAAGAGTGATTGCTCAACC
This sequence comes from Sinotaia quadrata, assembly GCA_028829895.1. Lineage (NCBI taxonomy): Eukaryota > Metazoa > Mollusca > Gastropoda > Architaenioglossa > Viviparidae > Sinotaia > Sinotaia quadrata. The sequence continues at coordinate 38,982,406 of CM054177.1, read as the reverse complement.
TTTGACACCTACTCTCTTGCTCTTGACTAGAGCACTGACATGAAAGACAGTCCAACTAGCTATTTTCATACGAGGTGTCACTGCTGTCCTCAAAGTGCATGAAGAGTTCCTTCAGATGTCATGATGCTAAAAACAAACATTCGTGTAACACTTCTAACACATCTAACACTTTTTTTCAGGATGCTAAGCGAACTTTAAGGAACACGAACTATAAAGAAAAGCAAAATATTCATCTTTTGGACTAACACTTTTTCACACTGTAAGGAACATAAACTATAGTGAAAATAGACATTCAACTCGTGGACTTTTCATGATGCTATGAAAACTGTAATAAACACAAACTATAAAGAAAAGTAAACATTCATCCCCTCTTGGACTTTTATGATGCTATGCAAACTGTAAAAAAAGCAAAACATTCATCTTTTGGACTAATACTTTTTCATATGCAAAGCAAGCTGTAAGTAACATAAACTATGAAGAAAAGTAAATATTCATCTCTTGGACTTTTCATGATGCTATGCAAACTGTAATGAACTTTAAAAAAAACAACTAAACAACATGCATTTCTTGGACTTTTCATTATGCTATGTAAACTGTAATGAACATAACTATCAAAAAAAGTAAACATTCATCTCTTGGACTAACACCTAATTTAGACAAATATTTGAGATTTTCATATGCTCATATTCAGAGTCACATTTTTTTTTAAATCACGTTTTAACAGATTGTATTGATTTGCTGCTGCCTTTTTAACATAGAAACATTTAATGTGTGCTCTGTAATCATAAAGTCTTTTAATAGGCAGATAGTTGCATGCTGCAGTGTTTCTATAAGAAGCATTCTACTTTTAATGCACTTGGACAGAAGGACAAAGATCTATTATTAATTTAGCAAATTCTCAATTCCATTTTAAAAGAGCCAGTTAATTTAGCAAAGTCTCAGTTCCATTTCATAAGAGTCTTAATATTTTTGCAAATTCTGGTTTCATTATAAAGTAATCAGTTAACAATTTAACACATATTCTCAGTTGCAAATTAGAGAAGTCAATTGTGCGTTTGATGAGAATACAGTGGCTGATTTGACGGCGTGATTTGAACTGAGTACGTGTCATCGCTATCCCAACACTGAACTCGTACGAACTTGACCTACATTGCCACATTGGGTAGTCTAATCTCGCTGTGTTCCTCCCCCCTCCCCCCCCCCACAAGCTACTTAAAGAAACTAACGCTTGTCGTAACTATTTGCCAAGACGTCACATCAAAAATTTTTTTATCAGACGTTAAAAAACCCCTCATTAACGCCAGTTCAATAGATGGATTTTTTTTTTTAAAAAAGAAACACATTACAGTTTGCAGCAAAAAACATTTAAGAGGAGTGCTGCATATATTTTGTAACCTTTTACAGTTTTGCAGGAAAAACCCATTTAATTTGCTCTCAATGAATGTGAGCAGGTTTCCTTACTCAGACTTTTGTCTTTTAAGGATTTCCAGCTGAAGTTTTTATGCTCAGACTTTGATGCCGCGGCCAAAAAGTGCTAATTTTTCTCATACCCCTATATTATCGGAGTCATGCGGATATTAGACCTTCTCAAGCCTCCACCCAGTTTGATCTTTTGTATTTTATCAGCTCGCCGAGAGATAATCTGACTAGGGCAAAGTCCAATTCAAACCTCCGCCTACTGTCAGGCTACCAACAAGAACAAAGGCCCTAAAATACTCTTTCCACGACTCTTACCTGGTTGTCACTTGGTCCGGAAGGGTTTTGATTAATACCCGACCGGTTAACAGCGATAATGTGGCGGGTTTTTATTATTTAATTTTTAAAATTTACTTTTGTATTTATTTATTGGGGGGTGGGGGGTGGAGAGTGAAATTTGTGTGTGTGTGGTTTAAATCGATCGGATGCCTTTTTTTCCCTTTTTTTTTTTTAAACCTTGATAACCACCTCCTTTGGGTACACATTAAGCCCTTTAAGAGAACAGACACGAATTAATATCTAAAACTCCAAGTTGACCATCTTTGTATTTTTTCCCTCTCTCCCTCCCTCTCTCGCTCTCTTCCTCCCACCCTTTCTCTTTCTCTATGTTAATTTTCAATGACTAAAAAGTTGATACCTATATATGAACATACTTTTTAGAAAACATTTTGTTAAGACCTCAGACGAAAGGGCAATTTGCAAGCTTGCATATTCCAATAAGAAACATTTTATTAATGAAGCTGAATTACTTTTGACGTGTACCTAATGTGTGGTTTACAAAGAGGCCTTGATTATATTTACGTTTGACGTACATAATGTACTTTTGACGTAGATAATGTAAGGTTTATAAAGAGACTTAACATATATTTACTTTTGACCTGTAAATAATGAGAGGATTATAAAGAGGCCGTGCATATATTTAGTTCTGGAATTGAGATATCTAAATTCTGGAGGGGAAAAAAGGGACTGCTGTTGTGCGGGGTGCGTTATATAATATCCACCGCGATATTGTCTTCGACTGGAAGATCCCCTTCCCCACCCCCACCCAGCATTAATTTCTGATAGGATTAAACTATCCTGCTTGTTTCTTTAATTTGCATTTAACTCGTATACAAAACAAGTCGGTGCAGGTGAAATTTTATTACTAAGTAAGCGAGATAAACTGGAATTTTATTTTGTGCACAGTCATCTTGACGTGACTGACATTTACTAGCGCAGGTCTCCACAATCATATTACAGTCGTTAGGCGTCTGAAGAGGTGAATGTATAGTGTTTAGTAACAATCATATTACAGTCGTTAGGCGTCTGAAGAGGTGAATGTATAGTGTTTAGTAACAATCATATTACAATCGTTAGACGTCTGAAGAGGTGAATGTATAATGTATAGTAACAATCATATTACAGTCGTTAGGCATCTGAAGAGGTGAATGTATAATGTATAGTAACAATCATATTACAGTCGTTAGGCGTCTGAAGAGGTGAATGTATAGTAACAATCATATTACAGTCGCTAGGCGTCTGAAGAGGTGAATGTACAGTAACAATCATATTACAGTCGTTAGGCGTCTGAAGAGGTGAATGTATAGTGTATAGTAACAGCAATGATTGGTACTGGCGGTTTTCGGGCAATAAGAGAAAAGGTGGATCGATCTGTTATATGTAATTGTAATACTTGACGGCCGGACAGTACCACATTAAGTTACTATTCGTGCGAGTACAAGTTATTGGTCATTGCACTTGATTTACTTCAACTTCATGCTCTTACTAAACCATGAAGAAATTTTTACTCAAGTAGAATAGTAGTGTAAACCCTTTAAATTCAGGTTTTACTGAAAGCTAGATCAAAATTAAAATAAAAAATCAACAGTGTGAGTCTAGTAAATTTTTTATTGCACATGGAAGGAAACGGAATAGAGATTCTAGAAAAAATAAGTGAGCTTAGCACTGCTTTTGAAACAGTACACAATCATTGAACTAGATTTCGGTATATTTACACACACACACACATATATATATATTATTGAAACTATACGATTTATAGAGTCCTAAAGAGTTTTTTTAATTTATTTTGTTTGGGTTAATTATGTGGTCGTATATTAGCTATGTCGCTATTGATATTACTATAGACATTAAGACCTGTAAAGTACAATCGTTAATAGTATTAAAGAAACTAAGAACTGCTAAGTACAGTCGCTAATGATATTACTATAGAAATTAATTAATGCAGGCTAAGTACAGTCGTTAATAGCATTACTATAGAAATTAAGAACTGCTAGGTAAAATCATTCATGGTATTCCTACAGAAATTAAGAACTGCTAAGTACATTCGCTCAATGTATTACTACAGAAATTAAGAACTGCTAAGTACATTCGCTCAATGTATTACTAGAGAAATTAAGAACTGCTAAGTACATTCGCTCAATGTATTACTACAGAAATTAAGAACTGCTAAGTACATTCGCTCAATGTATTACTATAGAAATTAAGAACTGCTAGGTAAAATCACTCATAGTATTACTATAGAAATTAAGGCCTGCTAGACATGATCCGCTTTGTCTACCTATATTGTGCGAAAGGTTACGTTTGTGAAAATTGGAAATGCATTGACACTTTAGAAATAGATAGCGGGCGGACGCGCGAATCCTGACTGATATATCAGGTGGTAGCAATTTTCAGAATAATTTATGACGGTTTATTAGGATATTCGTAATATCATTTAGGACTCCTTTAATGTAAAATACCATGTGGTCTAAATATAGCTTATTTGTTGCAGTATGTTTTTTTTTCTCCACCACCACCCCCCCCCCCCTCCACATCCACCCCATTGAAGATAAGGTTTTGAGTTGTTGCTCAGCATGTTGATTTTTGACAAATATTTCTTCACATCGATTCCCATTACTGTTCGGGGGTAGCGCGGAGCCTCTTATCAGTTCATGTCATTTGCATTCGAGCACCACGGGGCAGGTCAAAGCCAAACTGACATCAACTTTAGTTGGTTGATTGTTTTTTCAAGATATAGTTTTAGTTGGGGCTTTTAAATAATCCGCTCACGGTGCTAGAAACAGACGCTCTCAACCCCCGGGTGACCTAGTTATGCAGGCGGTATACCTGCACTTGTTCTGGGAACGTCTGACCGAAACAGTTTGAATCCAGGATGTTCATGTGTTCTCTTCACTTTTTCTCCTTTCATTTCTCTATTAAAAGAAGGGTGAAAGTTTGTGCGGGTGATTTGGTTATCGTTTTCTTCTCCCCCCCCCTCCCCACCATTTTTTCCCCTGAAAACTTCTAATTTAAGACAATTTCTAACACAACTTCTAATTTAACACAATTTCTAAACTTTATTTAAGAACAAATTGTTTACTTCTTAAAGTTTAGAAATTGTGTTAAATTAGAAGTTGTGTTAGAAATTGTCTTAAATTAGAAGTTGTGTTAGAAATTGTGTTAAATTAGAAGTTGTGTTAGAAATTGTCTTAAATTAGAAGTTGTGTTAGAAATTGTCTTAAATTAGAAGTTGTGTTAGAAATTGTCTTAAATTAGAAGTTGTGTTAGAAATTGTGTTAAATTAGAAGTTGTGTTACAAATTATGTTAAATTAAGAAGTTGTGTTAGAAATTGTGTTAAATTAGAAGTTGTGTTAGAAATTGTCTTTGTCTTAAATTAGAAGTTGTGTTAGAAATTGTGTTAAATTAGAAGTTGTTAGAAATTGTGTTAAATTTTATATAGGTGTGGTGTGCTCAGTGGCAGGATTTTAGACAGGAGCACTTAATTTGGGTCTGCATCTGAAGGATAACTGATGTCATTTCAGCAGCTCATAAGAGACGAGTGCCACTTGGGGCAGCAGCGGCTAGCAATTTTGCAGTTAATTTTCATTTTCTTCTCAAAGAACAGCAGTCAAAGACATGACAGTGCTATTCACTTTTATGTTGCCATTCCTCAGCTAAAGAGAAATTTTAATTTTAACTTTCTTTGGGCTTGACTGGCACTGTAGCAGTTGACTGCCAATATGACTGGTGCTGTAGCAGTAGACTGCCTCTATGACTGGCACTGTAGCAGTAGACTGCCTACATGACTGGCACTGTAGCAGTAGACTGCCTACATGACTGGCACTGTAGCAGTAGACTGCCTATCTGATTGACCCTGTACCTACACCTGTAGACTGTTTCTATGACTGACCCTGCACCTACACCTGTAGACTGTTTCTATGACTGACCCTGCACCTACACCTGTAGACTGTTTCTATGACTGGCTCTGCATAAGTCTATAATGTACTTGTTGTGGTCAGCGGCTCACAGAACGAATGTACTTTATTTTCCCTATTTCTCTACTGCTTTTATTTCTGCATTATCTCCACATCCAACGCACATTGACTTCGTGTATATACTGATTCATTTGATATTTTGTATATTGTGGCTGTTTTTCTGTATTCACTGCATAGGGCTTTTGTTGTTTAGTGGGGACTGCAAGGGCATTGTATCTATGTTCAGTCTACAAGTTCTTGTTACCAAATGGGGAGTGGAGATATTGTGCTATGTTCAGTCTACAAGTTCTTGTTACTTAATGGGGAGTGGAGGTATTGTGCTATGTTCAGTGTACAAGTTCTTGTTACCAAATGGGGAGTGGAGATATTGTGGCTAAGTTCAGGGTTCAGGATTCTTGTTACCTAATGGGGAGTGTAGTGGCCGTGTTCAGTATGCATGTTCTTATTGGTGCTGCAGAAGCTACATTACACTGCTAAATAGGTGGTACAGTCTGTGTAGCAAAAGTAATCAAAGATATCCAGCACAACCTCCAGGTCATTGAGGAATCGCTTAGGTCACTATCTGGTATGTCTGACAGTAATGCACAAGAAAATTATTTTTCAAAGTCCTACTCATTGCCTTTGGTAGGTTTTGACATAAAAAAGTTAGGCGAACAAGTTTTTTAAAGCCAACATATGCCTTTTGCAGGCTTTGCAAAATACCCTTGATTTTATAGCCCAGCTCATAGCTTTTGGCGTCAAAAATATGAAGTAAATAACTTAGTTCCTACAACAGTACAAGCCTAACTCCTAAGTTTTGAGAGGCTTTGTCCTTTGTCGTAAAAAAAAAAAAAAAAAAAAGAAAGAAAAAAAGTGTGTATATGCGTGTGTGTGGGGGGGGGGGGATACCAGGGAGAAAAAACAAGCAGGATTAATTTCTAATAGCCCCTGTCAGACACTCTTTACTAACAAAGACAGATTTACTCCCTATTCTGAGTCAAGCTAGTGTACATTTTCTACAAGGTCTACAATTGTCTGATATGACTGTCTCTGTATTAGTGTATGTCGTAGTTATTCTTACTAAACCAAACCGAACTTTCGCAAAGTTTGATTGAATACTAATACATATGTCGGAGTTCGCACTTTGACCATTTTAAATTCTTTTTTGTAACACATGACAAACCGGGTGTCGCCTTAGTCAAAGCTTGTCCAGAAAGCTTGTCACACCCAACCTATCACGTTTGGCTGAAAACGTCTTTTAATCATAGTCTCTGCTCAAGCCGTGAATTTTTTTCTTTTTTTCTTTTCGTTCGAGCAGGATATACATGTTCGTTGAATGAGTCTTACCCATTAGATGGTGTGTTTAACGTCCAGTTGGCCTCAAGAAGCACACAGACTTAGACTTGCAATAATAGCGCGTCCAGACCGGGACGCCACGCACAGACCTGAAGCTCGCCCCATGTTGACTCACGATATCGCGAGGGCCCAATCTCGTTTCTCCTGTACAAGGCAGCTGTTTGAATATCGAGCTTGCTTCAGTTCGACTGAGATTTACTAACCCCCATTTGTTTGTCACGGCTTGCCTGTGTAAATCGATGACACAAGGTGGGGTGCGGTTTTATGTTGCTTTCATAAAAGTATAAGCGGTAAATGTTTTTGCTACCTTCTTCTTCTTCACTATATTAAGAATGCATCGTTTCCGTTGGTCTCTCATCACACTGAGTAATTAAACTAGCATAAATAAGGTCACGTGACAATAACAATTATTAAGTGTGCATGAGTGTATAGCAGCCAGAACAGAGATAGACAAAAGAGGACTTGAAAAACAATGATCGGTAGATGAATGATCGGCTGCAAATCTTGTCATTCCTCCAAGTACGAGAGTGAATTCGATCTTGCTGTAAGATCGATAGATCAATACTTTACTGAATCGTTTCAGCCAAAAAGTACTGAATGAACTTTTGTGCACTTATCAAATGTGATAACGTCAACTCTTAACTAGATATAATGCTCCTTAAACACAGAGAGATAAACGACTGATTGCCGAACACACACATTTGCTAATAAGAAAAATAGATGTTAAAAATTGAAATTTAGTAATATAAATTCATTAATAGTTATATGTTATATGTTCAGTGATTCAAGAGTCAGGTTGAGTGTTTACTGTGTGCGCTCGATAATACAAGATTGGGTGTTATACTGTGTATGTCCGATGATTCAAGAGTAAGGTTGGGTGTTTATTATGTGTCAGATGATTCTAGAATAAGGCTGGGTCTTTACTGTGTGTGCCCGATGATTCAAGGGAATGTTTTTGTGTGTGTGTATGTGTGTGTGTGTGTGTGTGTGTGTGTGTGTGTGTGTGTGTGATGATGATGATGATGATGATTCAAGAGTAAGGCTGGGTGTTTACTATATGTGTCCAATGATGTTTCTATAGTAAAGTGTGGATAACTTACCGTGTGCGTCCGACTTTTCAAGAGTTAGGCATACTTGACGATTTTACAAAACAAAATAACATATGATTTTGATGCTAAAGCAAACGATTGTACATATTAACAGTCTGTAGAAAATTAATCAAATCATTGTTTCCTTCAGGACAATAGACATGGGTCAAATAATTATAATTATAATTATTTCAATTAGGAATGTAGACATGGGTCTAATCATTGTTTCCGTCAGGACTATAGACATGGGTCTAATCATTGTTTCAATCAGGAATATAGACATCGGTCTAATCATTGTTTCCGTCAGGAATATAGACATGTGTCTAATCATTGTTTCAATAAGGAATATAGATATGGGTCTAATCATTGTTTCCGTCAGGAATTCATTAAGAAAATATATATATATGACGCATGATATTTTCTATACCTAAAAAGTAAGACTAGTTAGTACACAATCAAGATATATGAAAAGATAGGTTTGACGTGCCTTAGAACAGCAATGATTGTACTTTGACGTAATAGATGTAGCTAGACTAACAAGACAGCGGTGACATCACTCCTTGAACACATAGATTTGATTAGCTTTAAAGAACACCGCGGTGATTGGTAAGGACAGATTTGATTTGCCTTAGAAAATAGCAGTGAATTCAAGTGCAGCGAACTACTATATTATCATAAGAAAAGGTTTTGGTGCATAATTAAGTGCATCCTGGTCTGTAATGAATTGAACAGGTTCTCTCTCTTCTCTCTCGCTTTCTCCCTCGATTTACTTGTATTTAAGTGTCTTTTTTTAATTTTCTTCCACCACCACCACCACCCCTTTAAAAAAAATATTGCTAGCTTTTCGTTTCTTATATCAAACTATATTGCGAAATATATGCAGTGATAACAACATTTTATCATATAATTAGAAATCTTGGTATATTCATTTATTGATACATTAGGCAAATAAACCACTAGGAAGATTACTAAAGATTACTAAACTACTTCGAAGTTAATGTAGGTGTCATTTAATGGCATACATACATATATAGATAGATAGATAGATAGATAGATAGACAGACAGAGTTAGATAGATAGATAGATATGTAGGTAGGTAGTATTTATTGATGGAGGGTTTTGTAGTTTTTTTTCTCGTGTCCTCTAGACAAATGTCCCTATAATGATCTCTCCGAACAGTACTGGAGAGAACAAATCCCCTGATACCAGATAAATTTTAATTCTGATTTGACGAGGACCAAACATCTAAGACAAGCCTTCTAATAATGAGTGGAAAACTCTATATACTTAAAGACGTCTCAGTATTCATGCTAATTAACGTCAATATACGGGCCCTGACTGAGGTTTTGCATTACTGATATAGTTTTCTTATCATATAATCAGAAGAACTGTTTTAGATCGGAAATCTCATTTCAGATTAAACATCAGTGATCAGAGTTGCCCTTATCAGTCTTAAAGTTTTAATAATAATAGCACGCATGCCATAGTCATCGTCATGACACTTATTACCTGGTTATTTATTTAGTTTCTTTGGGATAGGGTCACTTATGCCTCGTTTGATTGTAAGGAATTCCATATATATATATCCCATAATTCCTAAACTTAAATTCACTTGCTTAACGGTCCATTTCTTGCTGGTATCAATGACATCGTTATTCTTACTCAGCAAGAAGTTAATATTATTCTTACACTTTATATATTATTAGCTTATTGTAGAAGTTACATAGAGAGCGAATAGTGTTCTGTATCAACATTCGTAATAGTGAAAGTAACCCATGTTCTGTGTCAAAGTAACCCATGTTCTGTGTCAGTACTTAAAGACATTGACAGTATCACTGTGTTCCATATCAACACTCGTGATAGTAAGAGTAACCTATATTCCTTATCAGTATTTAAAGATAATGACAGAACACTGAGTTCTCTCTGTCAGTATTCAATTATAGTGAGAGTGACTCTTGTATAGTATCGATGCTTAGACAATGACATCAATGCTTTGAATGAACACTCAAGACAGTATCACTATGCTTTGTATCAACACTCATAGACAGTATCACCATGCTTTGTATGAACACTCAAAGACAGTAACACCATGCTTTGTATGAACACTCAAAGACAGTAACACCATGTTTTGTATCAACAAAGACAGTGACACAATGATTTGTATCAACACTCATAGACAGTATCACCATGCTTTGTATCAACACTTAAAGGCAGTGACACAATACTTTGTATCAACACTCATAGACAGTATCACCATGCTTTGTATGAACATTTAAAGACAGTGACACAATACTTTGTATCAACACTCATAGACAGTATCACCATGCTTTGTATGAACACTTAAAGACAGTGACACAATGCTTTGTATCAACACTCGTAAATAATAACACAATACTTTGTATCAAAGACAGTGAAAGCATGTTTTGTATCAACACTCATGGACACTGACACCATGTTCTGTATCAACTCTCAAAGACAGAGACACCCTGTTCTAACTCTCAAAGACAGAGACGCCCTGTTCTAACTCTCAATGACAGTGACACCGTGTTCTGTATTAACTCTCATAGACAGAGACGCCCTGTTCTAACTCTCAAAGACAGAGACACCGTGTTCTGTATTAACTCTCAATGACAGTGACACTATATTCTCTAAGACAGAAGATTGTCATACAGTATTCTTTATCAGCACTCAACATTAGCAGTTTGTTCTTTTTCAACATTTATCAGTGCCAGTGAATTCGTGTTCTGTTTCAACACTCAGCAGTGTCAGTAACAGGTTGTATCAACAATTCTAGAGTTCTATATCTAGACTCAAGACCGATATCAACACTCATTGTCAGCGATACTTTGTTCTCTATCCACACTCAATATCAGTGGTGACACCGTGTTCTGCATCAACACTCTAAGGATGACACCGTGTTCTGTATTAACACTTAACAGTGATTGACATCACGTTCTGGACCAACACTCTAAAATATTCAAAGTGACATCGTGTTCTTTGACATCGTGCAGTGACGCAGACTACTATAGCAACAGGTACACTTTTGCTGGCGTGGCGGCGCGTTTCATAATGACACCCGCATTATGTGAACAGGGTACCCCTCTCCCACTCCAGTCATCTAACCTAAGTTTGCGTGTGGGACAGGTCAAAAGACAGGAAGTATGATATTAGATATTGGCGAAGGTGTGGGCTTGAGCCTGGCGCAAGTGGAGCTGGGTTCCGTCCGCTATGGCCACTTTTTACCCTTATCAGTTTGATTATACCGCTTCGAGTGCTTTTCAGTACACGCATGCACTTTGGCCTGGGCCTGGCGGACAAGTAGAACGATAGAGATTCGCGAGAAATCTAAACGGGAACTTGATGCTAGGTAGATGTGCATTTTTAACACGTGTTTAGTCGTACAGTTACTACTATTTATAACGCAAGCAAACACTTGGAGGCTCTTGCATAGTTCGAACGTGCAACTTCTAAACTGACTTGCCGGGGGATAGGGGTGGGGGAACGCAATAGTCACTTAAGAGCTATCGTACGCTAACTTCGTATACATTCGAGTTTACCTGTAACTCTATCTGGACACGCTTGTCAGGACTACGCGTTACACATATTGCACGTTCTCGGCCGTATTCCACATTCATCCCCGGGATTTAGTTATCATCGAAAACTGACTAATTTGCACGACCAGACAGGTGAGAAGATTGTTCCGGCACTTCTTTATGAGATACACATCGGCTAGAAATGTTTTGGAACTATTTTCATTTTAGTAATATCGTCTTACCTATCCTCTGTCTCTGCTTCTCTTTCTCCCCGATCTCTCTCTCTCTCTCTCTCTCTCTAGTGTATACTTCACATGCACACACACACACACACACACACACGCGCGCGCGCACACAGTCTTATAACGGTAGTGGGAGCATTTCCGTTAATATGAAATAGATCACACTAGTAATATTTTAAAATACCTCAAAAACTAAAGTTTATTTAACGTCTTAAAAATATAAATTATCAGTATCATATGCAGCTTATAATCTTTCATGATGATACTCTATTTAGAATGTGATCTGTTCTAGTTAGAATAAAGTTTTGTATTCCTCCTGTAAAATGAATGCTATAGCAAAAAAACAAAAATTATTCACTTACCTTGGCAGTGAAATCTGTTTTTAAAAAAATATTATGTGGATTATTCATATTGCACTTGGTGATTGAAAAAATAAATACACACTTCAGTTATTAACAGATTTGAGATTATAATTTAAGGAGTACTTAATGCATTTTTATTATTACTGAAGGTCCCAGTTACAAAGCAACTTGAAAGAAGTTCTGAATCAGAATGCCTGAAAAATTCCTTGAAATCCAAATTCTATCTATCTGTCTATCTATCTATCTGTCTGTCTGTCTGTCTGTCTGTCTGTCTGTCTGTCTGTCTCTGCTATAATACTTTTCTTTTGAAAGGTCACAAAGAACTTATAAGTTACTTGGTCACAACATTATTATGCTCTTTATTTGTATCTCCATCTGTTTATTGCAATTTTCCTTTCACAAGATTATTAGTTCAGTATTTTTAGCATTATATATTAATAACAAATTATGTTGTTTTCTAAATTTTAATGTTTGACTTAATATTTTCATTGTAAAAGGGTTTAAAATTATGGATTAAATATTTGTTGTATGATTTTGTGAGGACACATTTAATTAATAGACTTTTTTGTGTGTGTTTTGATTTGTTTTTGTTATAAAACTAAAAGTAAGACATAAAGTTTTTGATGATTTAATAAAGTCTTTTTATATTGATTATTAGTTACTGAAGATACAAATATTTTTTTCTAAAAACACCTTCATGTGTCTTCAACAAGATAGAAAGAAACATGGTGTATGGACTGCATTTATTGGGTATAGCATTATTTCTAAACTAATCTAATTTGGAAAGAGTTCTTAATATCTAACTTTTATTTTGGGGGGTTAGTATGTAACAAATTAGTTAAATATTTTATATTATTCTCTAATGTTTGTAATTTTATTTTGCTATAGCACTTTAATCTTTCTATGGTAATAGGTATCTTACTCTTGGTTTCATAGAGTCTATAGCATTATAGACTCATTATATCAGTTTTATAAAATTAAAATAAATATAACACACAGTATTCTTTTATGACTAAAATGATTTAATTTCTTAAATTCCAGACTTTAAAAAAATGTTGGTTCCATAAACTATTTTTTATTTTAATTAAATAAAGGAATTTTATACTTACTACCGGAACTTTGAAGAAAATGTAGAACTGTTTGCCAGTTCATCTTTCTTCACTTTATCTCTGGGCATTTGAAAGCTAAACATCTTAAACTTACATATATTGTAAGTTTTTCTTTCACTCTTAATTGTTTGTTAAAAATAAAATAATTTCAGGGTTTTGTATTAATTACTTGTTTTTGACTTGATTTAATTTAATAATTTTTCATTGATTTTTTTTTTTTTTACTTTCTAAATAGGAAATAGATAAAACTAGTTCATTAAAAAGTTATTAGTTAATTATAAAGATGAGAGCTATACAAAATTATATTTTTACATGAAGAAAACAGTTTTAGAGAGGTATCCCATAAATTAAAATAAAGTAAGTTTTATTTTACTTAACATAAAAAAATAAAAGTGTAGTTTACTACTCTGCAATGTTTACCTCTTTAATTTTTTCACACACACCCCCACCCCCAAAGAACAATTAAAAAAATAAATGAAATATTTGCATCTATCTTTATTATGTTTGTTACTTTGTGAATTTGTAGGGCAGTTATTTTTGTTATATATGGCTCATTCTCTGGGCAAGTGTACCACAAAGGATCTATCCATTTGAAATGTATTTTGAAAAATAAAGCATTGAAATATCAGTGGCCCGACAGGTGGGTGGGCGACAAGAGATTTGCCACAACTGGCTAGACATAACCGGCTATTGACAACTGGCTTACACATAACTTATATCTGTAGAATAAATTAGGTAATCACTTAGGTTTTTTTCTGTTGTTTAGCAAAATGTCGTATATCATATTATGCACGAGTCACTCGCTGTTTGCCAGTTACTGCTAGGCATGTGTCAGTAGCTAGTTGATCTTAGCCACTTGTCGCCCACTAAGTGTAAAATGTCACCTGCCCAGATGTCATACATACACATGAAATATTGTATATATTCTGTATATTCAGAATTGATGTGAGAGATACATAAAATAGTAGCGTGAATATGTGTTTATTTATTTTGTAATTATTTGTAATATAAATTCATTTTGAACTGAAAAATGGCACCTCTTTTTGTGAAATGCATATATGCATATATTTAGCCATTTTCTTTAATTTTAATTTATAAATAATGCAGCAAACTTACCATATTAAGGTTTTCTTAGAAGTGATAATACCTGAAAACAATATTCAATATTCCTTTTAGTTTTATCTGCATATGGTCACGTTTGTGAAGAAATAATATTTTTAAAAGACACATTTTGTTTTGTAACACTTAGTTTCCACTTAAATCGGATCCAAAACTTTTATTCTTTTACCAAACATCTATGTATCAGACATAAACACTTATGTTTTTTAAGTAATTTATTTATTATATTTGGAAATATTCAGCTTTAGGAAAACTAATTTGACTTTGTTTCCTTTTTAATATGTTACAACAGAATTAATCAATTTGTAAATATAAAATAATGACGATAATATTGCGATCTATTTCTTAAATTTTTCAAAGGCGCCATATCCTGGAGGGATAACTCTTATGTCATTTTGTCTTGGCACCAAATAAGAAAAATAACTTTTGTTTCCATTAAGATCACATTGTTGCAACAGTAAAGGCTGGAAATTTTCTGATAATCTCCATATATTTTGATTAAATTGATTAACATAAATAGCTTACATATTTATGTACACAACCATGTGGTTTCTTTTGTATTTAAAGTTTCACATAGCTGTGTATGTTTTAAACCTGAGTTAGTAAAGTTAGAAAAATCTGTGATTTACATTCAAGAATATAAACATTGTGATTAAGCTTATTATATTTTACATTATATTTAAATAGATACTTTGTTTATTACTTAATATTTATCTTCACAGCATAATAATTTAGCCTATTTTATGTTTATTTGAAAAAATAGAGTTCTTTTAAGATGGCTAATAATTTTGATAATATGGTTTCCATGTTACAAGGTTATAGTTTTATACTCAGTTTTAAATTAAAATGTATCCAGATTAAGTATTTATAAAGAAAATATATTCATTGTAATGAGATAATTATATTGCTTATTTAAAATAATTAGATTTAATCCAGTTTATTTTTTTTGCAGTTCATGTCACAAAATGGTACACTTGCTCAGAGAATGAGCTATATATCTAGCAGCAATTGATTTTCATTTCTTTCTTTGTTTGAAAATGGTGGTATTAATCGAAGTACTGGAAAAATCAAACAAAGCATCAACATTATGGCATTTTACACAGGAGGACTCATGAAATGTTTTATGTGAAAATTCACACTTCTTAGACAGTTAACAGAAATTATCTTCACTACTTTCATAAACATTTAAAATTTATAAATGACCTTTCAGATGTTTTAATTGTAATTTTCAATAGCCACATAGTAAATCAAATTCTTTCAAACATGATGTGAGAACTTATATTCTCAGATCACTCTAGGCTTGATAAAGTGTCTTTTACTAGTTTTAGTCTCTAAATTACGAAGCCAAAATGTGCTAAACCGGTATAAAGGGACATCACATAACATCACTAGCATTTAAGTTTTGATAAAATTAGCTCTCATCAAAAATAAAATCTTATTTAATTAAAGATATATGTACAACCTCTGCTGAATGAGTTATATGTACATTTCAGACTGTGAAGGGGTTAATCTATCTGATCAGGGTCATTTGAATGACGTACTGGAAATAACTGAATAAATTTATACTTTGTTAGGAAAGTTTAGCAGAATTCTTTTTTCATAATAAATTATTTCTAGTTATTGTTTCTTAATATTTATTATAGAATAAGGGGATAACAATGAATCTGTTTTTATTCAACTGTTTTATAACCTTTTTATAATACAGTTACTGTTTTAATATTATAAAGACAAGTACAATCATTATAGTTAACTGTATTGTACTTTTTCTTCTTAACAAATTAAATTATTTATTTATCTGATTTCTAATTTTTGTTTATATTTCTTATTTTATTAACAACAAATGTGTAAAGTTATTAATAAATAGTCATCTAAAGGTTAATTTATTTATCTGATTTATTTACAATTCTCTTTTATTAATACTAACAATGAATATTTAAAGTTGTTACTAAATAGTAAATAGATGTTAAATTATTTATCTATTTTCTAATTTCTATTTCTTTTTTGAATATTAACAAGGAATATTTAAAATTATTAATGAAGAGTTGAATAAAGGTACTTTATTTAACAAATTTTGTCACCTTTTAAATTATATATATAAACTATTAAAGTATTTTATATGTGCATCTTCTGTAAGCACTCTGCTCTTTCATCTGTTCAGATTTTGTCTTGATCTTTATGTTATTTTCCTTCTTCTTTCTGTTTTTGACATTTGTGTTCTGGTGTCTAGAATTTTTCTTGATTCCTATGTTATTTTCCTTCTACTCTTTCTTTTGTTATGGAATCTAGAATTTGTTATGGAATCTAGAATTTGTCTTGTTTTATATATTATTTTCCTTTACTCTTTTAGGTTTTAACATAGAATTTTTAAGTTAGAGTGTATAGTGTGCTAATTGCTATTGCAAATTACCAGTTACTGATATGATTACCAGAAGTTAATGTTTACAGTAGTGAGTACTTTTTTATTTTAGTATACTAAAACAGTCTTGATACAAAAAGCTGTCTTTGAATTGTGGGCTGGAAAGTTAGTGTGTGAGTTTTGACCAATAGTTTAGTGATAAGACGTGTGGAACATATTTGTGGAATTCATTATTTTCAGTGAAGCATAACATTTTGTAGCAAATTGAAATATTGTACTCATTTCCTAGCAGTTATAGAGTGGGGTAAACATTCATCAAAGTGCAATTTTGAATGTTATTTTTTATTGTTTTAATTCACTCATACAGTCATAGAGAGATAAATAGTCTATTCCAAATAGTTTTTTAAATATATATCATATAGTGTATTGGTGATGTAATTTGTGTAAAATTGCAAGAATAATATAGTAATAATGATATAGTATTGTGTCAGTAATGAATATCTTACATCATTTTCTATTGTAAATCTATTTAGCTTTTCATTTATTATAAGTTCTTTTGGTTTTTCATGTTCTAGATCAAGTTAATATCCCAGGTTTGTTGACTGAGGTCATTGATGTAGGATTATCTGAAATTTGAGATGTATATGGACTTTTTCTTTAGAACCAAAAATCACTCTACTCAAAGAGCTAATATAAAACTTATGTCCTATCTTATTAGCTTCTGCTGTTACTGATTAATAATCCATAAAACTTCAAAGGTATTTGAAAAAGTAGAGCTAGTAGGTCTTCACTGAACAATTAGTCTAGAAATAAAGTCAAAATATTTTCCAACCACTTTTTCCACCTCTCAGTCACTCCTTTTCCTCCTTCATTTGCCTCAGAAGAAATAAAACTTGTTTAAAGAAAAAAATCCCTCCTTAGTTGATCTGTAACAAATACAGTTTCCTTTATACTATAGTGGCATGAATTTCTTAAACACAGCCTTGTAGCACAGTAATTACAAAGAATTATTTGTTCCCAGGACATGGTATCATTTCAGCATTCCTAAATTGTTTTGACTGGCAGTGTTTTTTGAAATCAAATGAAATATAAAAATAGATTATAAATAAACAATACTTTTACTGATATTGTGATAAGTTTGGTTTTGATTTTATTAGCTAAATATTTGTAACACTCCTCAGTATTATTGTGTAAGTTAAAACCTTATCATTATATTTTTAGAAATAATGTTTGCCTCAATTGTTTGATATTTTTTATATTAATCAGTAAAGAAAATTAATTTTTAAATGTTTTTCTTTTCAGCTTTTGATGACTGGGCAAACGAAGGTTGGGATGAGTTAGATGACACCCTGAGACTACAGCGGGAGATCAACCAACTGAGACAGGAAGTCACACATTTGCACACAGAAAGCCAACATTGGCAGTCAGTTGCTGGACAGCTTGTAAGTACTTGTAACATGAAATAAGTTGCCCATAGCTGATGGATTTCTTAGTTTCATTTATTTCTTGTTAATATGAAGGTTTTCACTTATCGTTATTGCCTACTAAATTATAATCTGTTCACCATTAAAAAAAAAACAATAACAAACAACAGCCATTCATACATCATTTTCTTATGAACAGATATATTTGGGAGCAAATTCAGATTTATAAAAACCAAGATTGTGTTGGATTACTTTTTTACAGTTCAAAACTAGTGTTTGTAAGTTAACAAAACAATTGATACTCACTTTTCTCTCATCCTTCCTGAATCACCCAATTGATAATATTCCAATCATTGAAATAAGTCCAAACATACAAAAAGATTATCATGTTTACATAATTAATGCAACTAGATTAGATTTAAAGCATTGAAAGTTAATAAAGCAAAATATTTTTCAATATGTAGTATATACTAAAATAAGTTTTAGCATATTACATGTTTATAAAACAAACTATTGTATACATAAAATAGAGGTGGCTACCTGTAAAGTCTGCTATCTTTTAAGACAGATTTCAAAAAAGTGTGAATTCATGTGTTTATTTGCTCATATGTTTGTGCTTGCATGCTTGCACATTATTATTAAAACCTCATTAGGGTTTTGAAGAAAACTGAATTATATTTTAAATGGAATTATGCATTTCATATTTTTCAGACTGTAATATGTAAATCCATTTTATTAATATTTTGTTTATTAAATTTGCTTCAATTGTTATTTTGCATAAGAATTCATAATTTTGTTTTCTAATATAATATTATCTTTAGCTTTCTTTTGTCTTGAGTAGTTTGTTTGAAGATTATATATATATTTTATGTGTAAATATTGTAAATCACTCTAAGCTTTTATAACATTGATTTTGTATTATGGTTAAGTCATCATTATTTTGTGTGTATATATGCGCAAACAAGGTACATTATTTTTGGTTGGATTCATTCAGTGGATGGTACCATTGATATACTGATTTGTTTTATGAGGGCTCTTGTAGTTTATTTTATTGCTTTCTTTCTTTTATAAAACATCATGTTTTAAATAATTTTTTTATAACCTTTTACATTTTTGATAAATTTGTATTATTATTCATTAGTTATTCATTAGAATATTGAGCCAAGGTGAGAGATGGTTCAATCATTTCATTTCCATGCAGCATTTGAAGGGTGTTATAATTTTTGGAGTGTAAATTTTTAAAATTTTATTGTTTACAGTATTCTGTACAGATTTTCTTTCAGTCAGTTCCTGCAATGAATTGAGATGGTTATTTTTGTTGGGTTTGTTTTTGTTTTTTGGAGGTGTTGGTGGAGGAAATAATTCTGTAATTTGGGGGGTTCTAAGCCTTACAAAGTATATGTTAAAATCTATATATCTCCATTTGTTTTCATTAATTCATTAAAAAAAAAAAATATTAATTAAATTTCTAGACATGGATGGTCATCCAGTAATTTTTTTTTTAAACTGTATATTGTGATTCATTTCCTAAAAATCTTTTCCATTTAAAAATCCTTACTCACAGCATTTAGTGTGACAGTTTTTATGACTAGCTTTTTTCTTTTCTTATTGTTCACCTGTAAAATTTTAATTTTAACATGACTTGGAACACTAGGTATTAAATGACTGACACTCTGTGACAGATAAAAAATTAAGTAAGGTTACAAGGTAATATGATGTAATATATTCCCTTATTCATGCAAAAGAAAGAGAAACAGCAAAATTTATAAAACATATTTTCTGCAAACTATGAATGTCATATGTAGTACTATACAATGTCAAATTAAGAAACAGTACCCTATATTAGCCATTGTTAAAAAAATGACATTTTTTTCAGAATTAAGATTCCTTTTAATGTTTATTAATATTTGATTACATGTAATTTTGGTCTGTAATAAAGAATCATTTTTGGTTTTTAATATTGCTATTTAACTTATATAACATAAAATTTATTCTTGAATTTAAAATGATTTGATATGCTTTCTAAGACTACCCTGGACCAACTACTAGTATCAATGGATAGTTCTGTTTCACTTCTTACCTTTGTACTTTATTAGCTTTTTATTCATTGAAACTATTACATTTTAATACATTTTTCCTTCTATTTGTCTTTTACAAGAAATGTTATTGTGTCAAAAGGTGTTTTAGTTACATTGAAAATGACCCATGACCACTGTTGACAATACAATACTTTTTAAACCATATAAGAAAATTTGGTAATTTACTAAAATATAAATTTAGAATTTTAAACTGACTACTAGGTGCCTTTAATCTCAGTCTAAGTTTGTTTTTTTTTTGTTTAAGCTGATTAATAAAACTGAAGTTCATCTGTGTGTGCCTTTAGTCTGATCTTAGTTTTGTTTAGGCTAATTAACTCTTTCCATGATGGCCATTATTGATAGAGCAGCTTTCTCAATGACACTTATTTAGATTAAAGCAGCTTCCTATTGACAAGTCAATTTGCTTAGATCTGATACCCTACAGGCAGTGGGGTTTTATGAAATGAGAGAAAAAATGGGTTATCCTGTTTGAACTGTTATATCACCCACAAAACATGTCCTAATCAATTTATAATAGTAATAAAAATTTCTTGAAAATGATTTTTTTCATTCAAAAATCTATTAAAAAAATATTCTACTTCATTGAAAAGTTCAACCAATCATACATTATTTTTTAAATCTAAAAATTGATATGAAGGAATAAACATATAGTTTTATTTCTTAGTACATGTAAAATATAAATATATTTGAAAAATTTTGTACTCACCCCCAAATTTCAGAGTTGTTGCTTTATGACGAACTAATTAACTATTAACTTTGCACATTCAAGAACAAACACATGCAAATACAACACAAAAAATCTAGAGGGGTGTGGCTGTGTAAAAACAAAAATAAAAAACAGAAACATATACTTACATTTAATTTGGATCTAAGCTATAAATAAATAAACAGATATTTGTATTTTCTTTTTTTGCATTTGACTACATACTTTGCTGTAATTATTATAATATTGTGACTATTTGTAAAGCAAAACAAATGCTTGCAGAACAAACAAAACACCTTTACTTTTGGGGTGGGTATGTGGAATTGATATCTTGTTAGTATACTAACCTTTACAGTTTATGGTTGGTATGGAGCGTGACATTCCTTGCATAAATTAATGTTACATTGAGCACAACCAAAAATTGTATCCTTGCAGAGATGTTGCTTGAAATGATATATAGGCAGAAGTTTTCTTGGGCATCTTGATGTTGACATGACCTTGCACATTTTCATCATCGCAGGACCACACTCTCACAACTTCAGGATGTAGTCATTTTCTGGCACTGAATCCAGCAACAAGTTGCGTGGCAAGTTACACAACAAAAATCATTATTGCCAAGATGAGAAAAAAGTTTGCATTGCATTGCTGTTGAAGTCTGGTCATAAAGTATGAAAACATTTGTGATGGCAGAATTTACTAGAAACCAAAAAATATATTTCCAGGCCTTCTTGGAATTCTGCCCATAGTCATACTTCATTTTTTTCTGGTCATAAATGTCCACCCCATTCATGTGAGCATTGTAGTAGAGGGCTTGCGGCTGGTGAACAGGTTGACGAGCACCATTGAGACCAAGGTGTCGGTAAGCTTGTGCATGGAGGTTGGATCATTGAAGGTTGACAGGACGGCCACTTGTTGTTTATCCTGCCACACCACTGTGGTCAGATTACTGTTTCCCTTCCTCAGAATTTTGCTTTCATCTCAATGTAGATTTGGCACCCATTTTGGCTCTTATGGAAAACTTTTTCTCTGCCATCTTATAGTTCCTCAGGCATACAGACATCTTTCGAGCAAAACTTCCATAAGTCTGGGAGATGTAAAAATATTGATAAAAATAACTCTGTGAGTGAAGTCTAAATCTGTGATAGCTTTGTGACAACATAATGACTATGTCCATTAGGCATTGGCTGAGGATTTTCATAGGCAAAGTAAATTTTGAACTTGCACAAATATGCAGTTTCACTTTTGCAAAGCATCCACACTTTGATACCAAACGTGACTCATTTGATGCAATGTACTGTAGATACACAATGCCTGGTAAAATGAATCATTGATTCGTCTATTGCCAAATTACAACCAGGTAAGAATGTACAGCAAATATAGTCGCCAAAGTATCCATCACTCCTTTCACTTTATATAAGTGGTGAAAGTTCAGATCTCTGGTTGGCTCTGCCCATCTGTCACTGGTGTGAAGGTATGAAGTCTGGCTGGTAAAACAATTTCTGGCAAAGATTGAGCCAACATTGCCGATAAAAAGATCTGCAGACCAGTAGAGATCAGTCTTTGGGACTGAGACAGGCCCATCAAAATATTGAATGCAATATATGCTTTCACTCTGCTAATGTTGTCTGCTCAAAGTTTGCACTAGTAAGTAGTATGGGCACCTTGTCAAAATACAGCATATCTATTGGTATTACAGATGATATCTACCAATAGCACTTCAGGAAATAAAAATATAAATAATCCAATGCTGTTGCAACCATAACATTGAATCCATATCTGGAAACACAGCTCCTGTACTAGTTGAATTAAAATCATTGACAATAAATGGTGTATGAAATGTGTAGTCCATTCATTGTCAGTTTGAATTGGCGGTCTGGATCTACTCCTATGATGGAGTCTAACTCACTACTATCGCTGTCCTGATTAAAAACAGTATCACTTTCATTCTCACTATCATCTGCATTCATATCATGATCTGCCTGCATCTGAAACACTTAAAATGATCCTTCTTCATTGGATTGGAAAAAAATCAATGGAACTGAACACTTCACATCTGCTATGATGTGCCTGCCATTTCTGAACAACACTTTGGTGCAAATGAGGCCAGTGTGGATAAAACCTCTTTAAAAAAAATTTTTTTATTAATAAACTGATGTCATAAACTGATTTGAAAATGAACAAAGTTCAAAATCAATCTTAATTTGGCATTATGTAAAAAAACTGTTTGCTTTTGAACATAGATGCATTTAGATGCACTTATCATAGAGAGAGAGTAGTGTGTTCAGACATACTTCCATAATCTACAGTGCAGTGAGGAAAAACGCACTTATGTAATCTATAGTGCGAGGTGGAAAAATGCATTTTCATCAGGGAATGGGTTAATAAAAACTATGGAATTGTTTAGCTAGGTGCTTTAATCTCACTCACATTTCTTTTTCAAAATCCAATCTATGCTAATTTTTTTCTTCAAAGAGCCTAAAAGATGATAAAAGTATTTTGAAAATGTGGCTGTCAATAATGATTTATAGAATGACTTGCATGTTATAGGTATTACACTTACATGTACAAAATTTAACTTATGCATAATGATGATTAGGTATTGCATGTGTTCAAACATAAAAATTAGTTCTTTTATAGGTGACATGAAGCGAATGAATGTTAGAAAACCTCATATAACATTAATACTAAATGACATGGATTGACTACATTTCTTCTGCCTGTGGTAAATGCAAACATATTAACTCTGTTCTGAATACTTGATGCTATTTTAGAGCACTGATGAAAAATATAGTGGTAGAAATCAAGACTATGGGTAGCTGTCCTTTTGCGACTTGGTTTGTTTGAGGGTTTATTTTAATACTTTTTTAAACTCATATCAGAGGATCTTATATTCATATTCCATTATAAGCATCATCAACAATGCAAGACATTTTAAAAATAAATTCTTTTAGATGTGTACTGTCTAAAGAATTTCAATAAATGTTTCCTTTCTTATAAAATTTAGATCTCCTTTCTTCTAATGGAATACTTTGACATAAATTGTTGGAGATTCAAATTACATTTTGATAATAGTATTTTTTGCTTTTCCTTTTTATAATAATTTATTTCTCATGTAACTTACTTTTATTATCATTCTTTTCTTTGTATTGAAGTGTCTGTATATGTAATGAAAAAGTAATGTAATATAGCAAAGATAATGTAATGTAGCAATTAATGTATACTTGATTTAGTTAATCGGTCTGGTTCAGTATTTTTAAAAAAATATTTTATATGCCAATTATTGTTTGAAATAGTATCAATACTCTCATAAGTATCAGTGGTATCATATATAGTAAAATCTTATATGACATTTTAATTTAATTTTTTATCTGTGAATTTGAGTCCATAATTTAACACATTCATTTCTTGTCAGTGTTTGTCTTAAAGTCTCCTGTCTTCTCTTATCACAAGATAAAAGATTGTCCCATGGGTGTGTATCTCCTGCACTGATAAGACTATTGGTCTAAATTCAAAGTTTTGAGCTGTTTATCTATACAAACTACCCAAGTTGTTATCGCTAGAGAGAAAAAAATGTTGCAAAACCTGGCAAGGACTTATCAGCAAACCTTATTGGTGTCTCAAGCTCTCTTTTGCTCCAGTTGCCTTATGGGAAGATTGAAAGCCCGCCCCTGACCAGTTTGGAATAAGCGGATGGCGTGTTCGGCAGGAATGTTCAAATGTCAGGCGCATTTTAGCAGCCATCTTGGTAAATGATTATAGTATTTTCAATTATTAGTCTGGTGGTCCAATATTACAATCTTCATGATAGCCAAGCCTTAAGTTTATGTCTGAAGTATTGACAAAATTTACCTCATTGACCTATCATGTGTTTCATGTCCTCACATATAATTTTTTTTTTTAAATCTTAGATGTGTTAAATTCTCAGTTTCTTCTGAGTTTTGGCTTGGTGTGACCATATAATACTAAATTAAACAAATTTTGGCTATTTATTTTCCTTTGCTTCAAAAATATATAAATATATGCATATAATTTTTATTAGTTGTTGAAAAAAGTCTTTAAATTAGTTGTTCTTTTTTTTTTAATGGTACATGCATTTTAATATTTTTCTTGCTATTTATTTTGTTAAACTGTTATATTAGGAGGGTGATTTTGTTTACATTTAATATTCAAAATATGAAGAGATGTATATATCAGTGTGTTTTTATTATAGATTGCTTTTCACAGTTATAAAATCACACAATTTGAATTGTGAAGAGGTGCGTGTATTTGTGAACACTTGTATATCTCTTATAAAAATATACTGTTTGAATTATGAAGAGGTACATGTATTTGTGAAAACATGCATATAGTATTAGAATTATGAAAAGGTATTATGTATTTGTGAGCAAACATTTTTCTCTTCTAGAAATATAACTGTTTGAATTGAATTTAGTTTGTCATTTAGTTTTAATCAAAATATTTTATGTAATTTATATATGACTTAAGTATCTTTAAAAGAAATACTCTTAGTTAAACTTAAACCTTAGAAAATGATTTTGTCACTGTAGAACTTTGGATTACTTGGTAAAGTGGGGACTAAAGGTCTTTTGATGTTTTTTATCAACAACTTAAGCATTCACACTCATCAATATGATAGAGAATTACAGATTACTACTAGCAAGTAGCTTTTAATTACTTTCTTTCTTTTTATATTTTGTTTTGTCATTTTTTGTTATAAAGGATGCAGTCCATACTAGTTATTTTTATATGTATAAATTGTAAAGCACACATTTCATTTTTAAATTAAAAGATGGACACTTTGACTCTGTACATTTTGATTCAGTAGAACATTGATTATCATTATCTGGACTGTCAATTATCTGAACCACTGCCCCCTCCCCCACACACACACACTCACACATACCAGTTGCTATGTTACTTCTTTGTTTTCTCTTTCCAACTTACTAGCCAAGACTTATTTCCTTTCTCCACATTACTAGCCAAGACTTCTTGATGTCTTTGCAATGCAGGCATAGTTCATTCTGTTGCAATCTTTTGGGTACAAACAATGACATTATTCATTATCCTTAAAGACATCCTTCTCAATCCTGCCACATAATGCATTCGTTTCTGATTATTTATTGAAGATAGGTGCAGTGTAGAATAAAATAGTTTTAATTTGTCATTACAAGAGTAAAAATAAAATTTTGGCTTTAGCAACTATGTGGACTGAGGACGGTCTCCCGTGACCTTAATACACAGTTGTCTGTTGCATCATTGTCTATTGTGAGCACAGGAGTGTGGACTGAGGACGGTCTCCCGTGACCTTAATGCACAGTTGTCTGTTGCATCATTGTCTATTGTGAGCGCAGGAGTGTGGACTGAGGACGGTCTCCCGTGACCTTAATGCACAATTGTCTGTTGTATCATTGTCTATTGTGAGTACAGGCATATGGACTGAGGATGGTCTCCGGTGACCTTAATGCACAGATGTCTGTTGTATCATTGTCTATTGTGAGCACAGGAGTGTAGTAGAAAGTGATGGTTAACATATTTTAAAATAAAGAGGTAATAACCTTGAGTATAATAATTTAATTGTAGGCTTCATTACACTGATATTCTCATGTGTGTTTTATTATCTGAACTATTTGATTAACCAAACCAACCTTGTCCTATTTAATTTGGATAGTCAACATTCAACTGCTGTTCAAATGCTTGTTCTAATCTCACGTTAAGTTTTTGTTAGAAGTAGTTAATAGATTTGACCTCTTAGTTTTAGCATTGTTTGAGAGCTCCGAGGAGTAGACATTTATAAATTATACATTGTCAGTTGTTTGCAATGGCTCTAGGTTAGGGGTGCACAAATGTTTTAGGCCAGAGGGCCAAATTTCCAATTGATAGTGCGTTTAGGGTCGCCACAGGGATGGCTCAGTAGAAAAAAACAACACAAATAATGAAATAATGTGCTTTCATTCATAATAATTTCTTAACATCCGGGGGCCGTATTGAACTCTGTCTTGGGCTGCATGCAGTTTGTGCACCCCTGCTCTAGGTGGTATAAACATGCCATTTGCATTTATGACAGTAATAATTTTGAAATTAATAAGGACTTTTTTCATGTTTGCATTGGAAGACTTCCTATATGCATGGATATAATTACAGTTTCTGGCTACAAATCATTAACCCATCAATACATGATTTAAAAGTACTTTTCATTGACAAAAGATAGATATCAGGTCAGTCTTATAACAGTGATCATTCATATTTTTACTCTACTGTATATGTTTTAGCTCACTTTAGCTTAATGTAATTTTGTAAATAGGTGATTGTAAGTGCATGCGCACACACACACACACACACACACACACACACACACACACACACACTCACACAAAATTGAAGTAAATTATTTGAAGTGAACATGATAAGTGGTCTTAAAGTAAACTTGCTGAGATGTCTTAAGGTAAAAGTAATAATACTCTGATGTCCGGAAGCATGGCGACAAGATTTTTTTAAGTGAACACGAGAAGAGTTCTTAGAGTAAACTTGCTCCAATGTCTTAAAGTGAACATAGTAATACTTCTGGATGTATGGCTTGAAGCAAAGTGACAAGATTTTTTATCGTGAGCATGAGAAGAGTTCTTAAAGTAAACTTGCTAAGATGTCTTAATGTGAACATAATACTGTAATGTCTGGAAGTGTGCTTTGAAGCAAAGTGACAAGATTTTTTAAAGTGAGCACAAGAAGAAATGTTTGGTGTTTGAAGAAAATGTTAAAATCTCTGCCAAAGACACTAAACACATTTTAAAATGTTTCTGGTACTGGTAGTTCTAGAATCTAGACTTTTCAACCACACACTTTACATCTTCATTGTTTTGTTATGTTTTACTTTTTAAATGTCTTTTTTTTTTGGTCCCAAGTTTATTATAAAAGTATTTATTGGGGTATGTTGTGACATTGGGTGATTTCAGGTGCTGTATTAGTAGATCAAATATTGTGCAAATTTATTTTGTAAAAGTTTAGTGGGGTATGTTATGGTGGTGGTTGATTCTGGTAGTGAATCAGTAGGCCACATTTTGTCCCATAGTGGTGGGCTTTAAAGTGGTTTAACTTGTTTTGTTATCATTTAAAAACTTTTGAGATCATGCAGAGCTGGATTGTGTATAGAGGGCAATCACTTTTGTTATGATTAAGTAATACTTTTGTTGAATTCTTGTAGAGTTAGATTGTGTTGAATGCTCACAGGGCTGGATTGTGTGTGAAGTGCAATCACTATTTTGACTAAGTAATATTTGGGTTGAGTAAATGCAAATCTGGATTGTGTTTGTTCACCAACTAAATTATAGTTTTGATTTCAGTAAGTGCATTCAAACTTTATATACTTTGAGTGTGGCTAGATAAAGTGTATTTAACCAACAGCAGATTTGATAACAAATTTTAATGTTTACAAGCTCTTTTATGTTAAAATTTACATTAAGTTGAATATTTTAAAATACTTGTTGTTTCTGATATTAATGGTAAAATCCCTTTTGATTATATAATACAACTATGATTTATTCTTTCAGTATTTGTTTTTGTTTATAGGGCCAGAATGGAGTCACAAGTACTGATCAGAAAGCTCAACAAGAGATCCTTCACCTTCGAAACAGGGTCAAGGTTAGTATCCAGATCTGCATACCTTGATGTCAGCATTAATTTATATTTTGAAAGAATGTTTGTTTATGTGAATGCACCACAAAGACTGTTGAAACTGTAGCCCTTGATCTAGTGCAGAACATTTCCCAAACTTAAAATATTTGCATGCTTCTTTTCTGGACATTAGCCATTTAACATGCCATATGCATTTTTATGACTCCCTCAGTGAACCAAGGAGTGGCAGTTTATCCTAATAGTTCTGTCATAAAATTGTATTAAAAGTTAAACTTTATCTTTTAGTTTAGTAAAAAAATATTCTGCTTTAAAACCCTTGTACCACACTTTAAGAAACATTTAGTTTAGTAGAAGAAATTTCATAATGATTCACAAATATTTTTTTCTTATTATATATGTTCATTTTAAATTCACTTTCAGAAGACTTTTTAAAAGTAATACATTTTAAGTTAAGAACAGTTGTTACATTAAAAACACAAAGCCATATTCACAATTCACAATGATTTACAACGTTCATTTTAGAAAGGATACCTACATTCACACTTTTATTATTAAACTAATTTCTGCCACGTAAAATGCAATTCTAGTTTAGCACTTTTAAATAGTACTATGTTGTGTAATGCAGTTTAAAAGTTTCAATCTCAAGCACACAGTTAATCACAGTTATGGGTTGCTTCATGCACCATAGAAATGGTGTGGTTAGAACAGTAATAATAAAAACTCAGCTACTGGCATCATGTTTTTGTGTGCCATAGTTGTACTGCATGTGAAAATGGCTGTGCCCATGGATTCTGCTTGCTGTTTGGGTCATTTTTCTTCAGTACAGAGTTACTGATTGTAACTTTCCTGCTTCATAATGCCTGTACCCATGAAGTATGGACATTTTCCTTCTTTTCAGGTTATTGGTTTTCCTGCTTCAAAATGACTGAATATGGTATATGAATCATTTTCCTTCAGTTCAGATTATTGTTTTTCCTGCTTCAAAATGGCTATGCCCATGATGTAAGGATCCTTTTTTCCCTTCATTTCAGGTTATTGGTTGTGATTTTTCTGCTTCAAAGTGGCTACTAGATACTACAGTGACTGCTTATTCATATTCTGTATATAAATATATAAGTATTGATGAGAAATGAAAGAGTGGAGGTGTAGAAGGTGTGATAACATTGTTCTTGATGAAAATAATTATGTTGTTTTAGTGCATGTTTTCAGATGAGGTACACTTGAGAGGTGAGGGAGGTGTGAAGAGCTAAAATATCTTTTTGAAGTGTATGGAAACAGTTTAATGAAATTATATGTACTCATTACTATATACATATTATTATTGCAGTTAACCTATGTACAGTGATTCCACATGATTATGAAGTGGTATATTGTTTCAATAAAACTTTAAAAAAACAAAACAGAGCCTTTGTTTGAAAATCATATGAATTTCATTACTGTGCCACATTTCTTGTTTTTCCGTTTATTAAAAATTCAAATTTATATCTATCTTAGCTTATAAAGAATAGAAATTGCTTTACAACATAGTGCTCAGCAGCTAATATGTGATGCTGCATGGCAAAACCTGGCTAAAGTGAAAACAATTCAAAAGTGGGTTTTTTTTTCTAATTTATTAAAAGTCTGAATCTCATGTTTATTTTACTTTTTAAAAATTTAATTATGTCAGATAGTCTTTTCACTTCACAATTTTTTTTAAGTACATACCCCCTGGAGTATCAGTGAAGTAATCAGAGTACAAAATTAAAAAAAAAAATCAAAAGTAGTTTTTCTTCTAAATTATTAAAATTCAGAATCAAATGTTTATTTTTAAAAAAAAAGGTTTGAACTTTAAAAAAAACAAAAACCCTCGACTATCAAAGGGGAGTAATCAGACTAAAATGGCTGTAGTGCAAAATTAATTTAGTGTCTTTAGCTGGGTTTTGCCATGCAGCCTCATATATCCCTTGATATGCATATTAGTTACCCTTGATACACTGAAAGGATAAGACAGTATTTTGACTTATATACATTTTATGAAAATAAATGATTTTGTTTAGCTATTCTCTATTAAACAAACATTTAGCTTATTAAACATTTAGTTGACAAAATCCACATTTTGCTAAATAGTTCTTGGGCTGACTGGTCAGTGTAGTAGCAATATAATTTGGGGTCAACAACATATTTGAATAACTGGATATTTTAATTTCACAGTATATTTTATCCAAGAAGGTAACTATTTACTGCTTTATCAAACCCAGTGCATGTACTAACTTAAACAAAAAGTGGCTATGATACTTAGTCCTAGAGCCACTTTGACATTTTGACGATTGAAGTATTAGTTAAGTTTGAGTAGTCATGGAGATAGAGATAATGCTAAAAGTACAGTGTGGGGGAAACAAAAAGCTTCAGTTTTGCCAGGGGTCGATGTCATGTCTGAACTAAGAGATGATAATAAATTTCACCGAGTAAAAAGGCTCATTGAGTAATTCATTTATTTTTTACTTCTGTTTTTGAACTCTTAAGATTAGCAAGAAGTAATGATTTGTGTTCCTACATATTTGTCTGCAACAGATTCAATTCAGAATGTAAGCTTTTCCAAACTGTACTAATTTCTGAATACTGCAGTACATTGACACTGATTTATCAGAATTACACCCCACATATAATCTGCCAGAACTTTATTAATTCCTGATAAGAAACACATTGAATAGAATTCACTACACATAAAATCTGCCAGAACTTTACTAATTCCTGTTGAGAAATACAGCAATATATTGATTTATTAGAATCCAGTCTGCCAAACTTTTACCAATTCCTGAATGGCAATGCTTCTTATGCTACATTATCAGAATCCACTTGGTAAAGTATTTACTTTCCTCATTTAGCAGTGAAAATAACTGTTTGAATCCACTTGGTAAAGTATTTACTTTCCTATATAGCAGTGAAAATAACTGTTTTTGATTACACTTGGTAAAGTATTTACTTTCCTATATAGCAGTGAAGATAACTGTTTTTGATTACACTTGGTAAAGTATTTACTTTCTTATATAGCCATGAAAATAACTGTTTTTGATTACATTACAATTGGTAAAGTATTTACTTTCCTATATAGCAGTGAAGATAACTGTTTTTGATTATACACTTGGTAAAGTATTTACTTTCCTATATAGCAGTGAAAATATATTGTGTTTACTCAGTGTGTCTTGCATTTTAAAGATAACTTGAGAAAAGCCATTGATTGGATTTAGGTTTAGCTAATTTTGTTTGAAGTGTACCAAAGTGGTCCTGTAGTAGAATCTCTTAGTAAACTCTTGGACGGTATTTGTTTCAACCTTTGTAAGATGTTACTCAGTATTTGTCAGTGATTTTCTTTTTCAATGGGACAAAATTGACCTCTTCATTTTTAACAACTAAGTTCCCAAAAAGAACTCTTTAAAAACACTTTTTTCCCCCATAGTAAATATGTCATACGATTCAAGCATTGAAATCAGATTATACTCATCAATAAAAGAGCTGAGTTTGTGGACATTTAACAAAGAAAATAAAAGTTACATGACAACAATAATCTTTTTCTTTTTGTGATATTGTAACAGTTAGAATAATAATGCCTATTTAAAGAAGACGACATCACAAAAATCATGTCAATTTGAACTGACAAGACCAGGCTCAGCATTCATAATAGAAAAATATATTTCACATTTATAATTTTCACTTTTAAAATAAATCGTTGATTTAATATAATAACTGAATATATG
Source organism: Sinotaia quadrata (assembly GCA_028829895.1). Lineage (NCBI taxonomy): Eukaryota > Metazoa > Mollusca > Gastropoda > Architaenioglossa > Viviparidae > Sinotaia > Sinotaia quadrata. The sequence goes on along the minus strand of CM054177.1, from coordinate 38,949,940 downwards.
CCTAAAGGATTGATCAGGCAGTGAGCTGATAAATAAAACCACAATGATTGAACTGTAGAAAACTACTATAGACTGGTTTTGGCTGGAGTCAAAACCAGTCCTTGTTTGTGTGCCATACTGGAACAGGCAGAAATTTTTAAAAAGTAAAATGTTTGGTGAATGAAATTATATTTGCTTTTCTGAAATCAGATGTTTGTGATAAAGTGTGCAACTTGAGTAATAATGCTTTGTAAACTAAACTACATCAGATAAATTATGCTGACAAAATCATCACAAGTTTGCCACCTTCACATTAGGGCACAGCAGTTATTTTATTCCTTACATTGACCATTTTTGGCTGATCCTACATTTTAAACTATTCAGAAATTTTCATTTGTTTCTAATTTCTGCAGATAATTCCAGTATTTATCCTTCTAAATTTTACTTTGGGTTTGTAATACACAAAACCTTTACAATTTATATCTTGATTCAGTTTAATATTTCATTTTTTCACAACATTTAATGGTAGAATTACTTTTGTTTATTGGTCAGTTTTATTTTTTTTAATCATAATATATTTTTATTCCTATTTTGTCTTTTCAGGTATATAGACATTATGTTAGAATATCTTTAAGAATATTTGATAATTTTATCTTTTTGATATTTTTTAAAACCTGAAATAATGAAAAGATGGAATTAATCAGATTAATAAAATGCAGTAGACTTTTTTGTTAATGTTCTGTTGGTCTTTAAAAAAAAAGAGATTTACCTTTTATGTTATTGCATTACCTTTGTAAGTTTAACAGCAAATTTATCAGGTAATCAATTTAAACTACCATTGTTGGTAGATCAGAATGTATGAAACCAGTTTTTTTTTTATGAAAGAGAAAGCTGAATATTTTTCTTCTTGTTTTTTGTTTATTGTATTCTCTTTGATCTGGTGTTTAATTGTGTGTGTACAGTTGCTGTCATTTGAAAGAATATCTCTGATCTGGTGTTTTTGTGTGGACAGAAAATATCTTGCAATATATATATATACATATGTGCACACATACAAATCGCACACACATACATAATTACACTTTGTAATTATTTGAGATCTTCTTACACATTTTTCCCTCTTAGGAATTGGAGAAAAATGCAGCTCAAAGTAAGGAACAGTTCCAACATGAGATTGTCTCCCTTCAAGATGTACACCATACTAAAATGGCCAACCTGAAGAAATGCCACAAAGAAGAGATAAGCCAGCTCAGTGCAAAATTATTGCATCTGGAACAGCAGCTTGCAGATGGTGAGAGAACATTTGTATATTAATTTCAGTATGTGTTCTGTATATAGTTAATAATTTTTGTATTACACTTCTTTCCTCATAATGACTTACTCTATTAAAGATTAAGATTACTGGTACACCCTTTTGCTTATTATATTCCCAACTGTTTATATATTTAATTTAATACTTTATTTTTTAATTCTCTAGGAAATATATCAAGATTTGATTGCACAAGTCAAATCTTTCTTGAATTTACCTTTTTGATACCTGTTGATTCAGAATTAAATTCTCAGTTCTTTCAATATAAAATGTATTAATGTTTCATTGAAATCTTGATAAATTTTTAGTTTAAACTAAGAGCAAGTGCTGACACATTTCTGGCTCAGCTACCAGCAAGTTTCTAAAACATCCTATCTGCCTGTACAAATAATGTTTTCTGGAGATACTAGATTTGCCCTCTATTTTTGTTTGACAAGAGCTTTAACTGCGATAATAACTGCATTGTCCAAAATAGAAGGGTTCAGAGATTGTCCCTGAGAGATAGTGGATTTGAATAGAACTGGTTAAAGGGGTCAGCCAGGAAAAGGAACAGGACATAAATTCATTATCGTATTGATAACAACTTTAAAGGAAAAAATCATGTTAATTTTTATTACACCAAATCAGCAGAGCTTTCTTTCATCTTTGTCTCTTGTTCTGAATCATCATTACAAAGTAATGGTACGGTAATATGAATGTGAAAAATTTAGTTTATAGAAATAAAACAATTTAAGACTCATAATATGTGGCAATCATTTGTTTATGAAGTTTGTATTGTTTCGGTTTTATATTAAAGTAAATGTTAATTTGTCACTTTTGCTAAGGTAGTACTAGTAGTAACTGAACACTTGATTAAAGATATGGCTCATGGTAATTGCTAGTCACATTAGGGCATTTGAATGATGGTGCCACCTCTCTAATGCAATAGTTGATAAATTAACCCAACCTGTCCTAGAAAATGGATGAAGAAATTAATCATAACTACAATGATCAAGTTCAGTTCAAAGGCAGTGATTGTGGTGATGATTGACTTTGGGACAGGAACTGTCAGGTTCTTTCTAATTAATACCATGTTTCTTTTATCTGCAAACTGTCAGTTTTGTGAAGAAATAATATTTTTAAAAGGCAGATTCTTCTCAGCACTTACTAGTTTCTACATAAATCGGATCCAAACCTTTTATTCTTTCACCAAAATGTGATGTCTTGTGGATTTAATTAATTTATTTTACTGGAAGTATTCATACACTAATGTTTTTCAATATATTTTGATTTCGTTTCCTCTTTATCACATTACAACAGACCTAATAAACTTGTAAATATAAATTAATAACGATAATATTGCAAACTATTTATTACATTTTTCAAAGGCACTATATTCTGGAAAGATAACTGTTAAGTCATTTTGTCTTCATGTGATGAGTTTAAGTACCAGATAAGAAAAATAACTTTCGTTTCCCATTCAGATCTTATGGTTGCAACAGTAAAGGCTGGAAAATTTTCAGCTAAAATTTCTTCTAATCTTGATATATTTGTTTAAATTGATTAACATTGTAAATAGCTTACATATTTATGTATAAATCCATGTCGTTTCTTTTGCATTTAAAGTTTCACATAGCTGTATGTATATTTTAATCTCTTTCCTGTCAGATTACATAGTTATGCAATGAAAGATTCTGGCAGGTTATTTTGCTACTCAGTGATAATTAGATGGGTTAGCTTACTAAAAAATTAAAAGCGGCTATAACTATAAATGGATTTTTAAAATGTAAAGTGTAACAAAAAAGTTTTAAATTATTATTTTAAAAATATTAAAAATTAATTATATAATAAAAAGTTCCTTACCTTTCCTTGATCTTGAACGATGAGTCTCAGTGTCTGAATCTGTTTACTCAGAGTGTTGCAAGTATTTATAAAGAGCATTTCCCAAAAAATGACCTCACACCCCCAAACAGTCTATTTTATAAAGTCTAAGTGATGGGAGGAGGGTTTCGGCAGTATTTTGGATAATCCCGGGTGCCACCTCATCAGAGATCTCACCCATTACACTAGATAAAAAGTTTGAAACACAGTGTCAAGCATGCAACCACCGATTGGTTACTCAGTGGCTACAACACCAAGATGTGTCTGATGAAAGCTTCAAAATCTAAGAAAACAAATTTCATCCTGTTGATTAGATACTATTTTTTCTGCATACTTTTCAGTCCTATGTTGTTGTTTTTTAAATGAAAATTATTTCCTCAAGTTAAATATAGTCCAAATGTTTATATTTTTACAGTTCATGTGAAAAGTACTTGTTGAGTATACATGATAGGAAAAGAAATGATACTGAAATTTATTTGTTACAGTTTTATACACTTATAACTGTGAAATAAATAAATTTTAATTATAACACTTGTCAGCAAGTCATGGCACAAAATAGCCAGCCCCTAGCAAATAACAGTGGAGATGCGAGATGTTAAGATTCATCATAATTGTTTACAATAAATTAGAATTAGCATAGGAGTCCACTGCACATTTTCTGTAACAATTCCAGTGAAAATTCCATTTATTATAGTTTACACGTTCAACTGAAGTAATTGTTTTTTTTAATTGTTTTCAATTGTTTTTCCTCATATGTTCCAACACAGGAGTCCAATACACATTTTTTAAAAAGACAATTCCAGTGAATAGAAAGAAACTGTTGACTTTTTCAATATGAACAGACTCCATTTGCTTAGTAATATTACTAATATATTATATATATATATATATATATAAAATGATTTAATTCACAGACCGATCAAAATAAAATGATTTAATTCACAGACCTGTCGAATCCATTGGAGCACAAATCCAAATACAGAATATTTTGTACTAAAAATCATTATAGTAAAATTCTGAAATTTTATATACTTTGACTACTGAGCTAAATTGTCAGGTAAAAATAACAGTACTGAAATTGTGTTTGATTTCATCAGAAGTAAAAGATGAAAAGATACAAATTGTCACCACCATCCTCTCTCAGTTGAAAGGGGGAGGTAATGGCTAGCCAGCGCTTCACTGGACCTCTTGTAGGTAGTGTGACTAGTATCCACACAACAGAACAAACCAAGACGTTTATTTGGAAAGAGTTTTTTATTCTGCATGCAGGGCTATGAATATGTTGGCATATGTGTGTGTACGTGAATGTACCAGCGGTATGTTAAGTGTAAATGGACAGAATAACAAATAAACGACCGTGCTCACTCTCTCTCAAAAACCAAAGACAGAAACTTCAGTTTTAAAAGTTTCTAAGTATTTATTTCAAAAAATGGGGTTCATCACACACTGTTAATCAGTTATTCAAGACCAGACACACTCACATTCATGGGGTAGGGGAGAAGAGCAATAAATAATGAATAGTGAAAAGAAAATTAATTGAACAAATTATAAAGTCAACAAACGATCTCTCTAAGCAGTAATCTTACCACACAAAAATGCATATAAAATAGCAAAATGTTCAGTAATGAGGAAAATGTTCGACAAATGTTCTGATAATTCAGTAAAGATAAGAATGTTAAGAGATCAATGACCAAATCTCTAATCAATAATAATAATTTAAATATTAAATGCTGAATGTTAGATGTTAAGTGTTAAATGCACCAAATAATGTTACTCACTTGATAAAGATTGTGAAGAGTGTAGGACTAAATTATCATATTTTTACATAATTTATTAAATTAAATATCCCAGTATTAGTACAGTACTTTAATAATATTATAATTTAATAATTTGATTCATATTTGTGGAATGCCAGATGATGGATATTGGTAACCTTGTAGACCATCTGTATTTGTAATTAAATGGGGAAGAATGATATAATACTTAATTGAAATACTTCATTGTTCTATCAGAACTCTCATTAGAAGGTAGCTTTCCATGCTAAAAGATTTATGGTTAAAAACAATGTTTTATCATGTCTTTATAGTAGTAGTACTAGTAGTACTAGTTTTATATATTGACTTCTAGGAGAAAATGTGGTAGAATGTCAGGAGAGTTGGCAGGTATTGTTTATTATGGAAAGATTTGAATTAGACTTATAGAAAGTTTATAATTGCATTCTTGATGCATAGTATAGTATATAAATTAATTTTAGTCTGTTTGGTTTTATTGGATCATCAAAGTGATCTGGGATCCTGTGTGACCTTACTGATATTTGATCACTTTTTGAATTGCTATTGGATTACTCATGAAAATACAGACAGGTTGACAAACTAGTCAAAGATTTAACTATTCAGAGTGTTCCCAATTGCCTCACTTGATTTTTTTCAATATTAAACAAATGCATGAACTAAGCTTCAAATATTTTACACAGTTTCATGTGATTCACCACTTCTTAATTTTGTACAACAGAGGATGGATCACTTTTATCTAGGCTATCTAATGTTTATTTCAATAATATTCAGTAAAAGTGTTCTGCTTTGTCATGCATTTGCATATATGTATTTTTTTAATTTTATTTTTTTCCACAGAAGTGTGGAATATAAAAATATGATTTTAGTTTTAAAATAATTGCAAATTAATTTTTCTTATAATATTTTATCTAATGTTCATTTTATTTTAGAAACAAATGTTGGTGAAGTCCTACCACAGTTTCTGTTTCTCCTTTTGTACATTTAATCTTTCACATGTCTTGAATATTTCTAGCTCGAGATACAGACAGTACTCACACAGCTAGTGGCTCCTCAGTTTTGCCAGAATCAGAACGGGTGGAATGTGATTTGTCACTGGACATGCTCAAAGCACAGTTGACATCAGTGACTCAGGAAAAAGACAAGGTATAACTGTACAGTATGTGCAAAGGATCATAATATTCCAATTTTGTCTGTAGTTTACAAAAGTTCAGGAAACAAGTTTATAATTTAATAAAGCTCACTTTTTCAGAATAAACTTTGTAATCTTTCAACATTTGCTTACAACATTTGTCACAAAATCTATAAAAGTACATTTGCAGATTAATAGTAGCATTGATAATAAAGTTGCATTGATTGTAGCATTAATAATAGTTACTTTGATTGTAGCATTAATGATAAAGTTGCTTTTATTCTAGCATTAATAACAGAGTAGCATTGATTCTAGCATTAATAATAGAGCTGCTCTGATTCTAGCATTAATAATAGAGTTGTTTAACTCTAGCATTAATAAATATAATAGAGATATTTTGATTCTAGCATTAATAATGGAGATATTTTGATTCTAGCATTAATAATAGAGATGCTTTGATTCTAGCATTAATAATAGAGATGCTTTGATGTAGCAAGTGGTCCTCTTGAACTATTGCTGTCTTTCAAATAGGTGGTTGTTCCCATAAATACATACAAATGAATAATCTCCACTTAAGTCTTCTGTAAAGATTTTGTTGTTGAAAAAGTAGTGTATAGAAGTGTAAGCCAGCTTTTGTGTATGTTTTGTAATGTTTTAAAATAATAATGACCCATATCTTGAGAACAAATGAAAGATTTTAAGGAAGTCAAATAAAAGTTTCCAATGAAGAGATGAATATATATCTGAGTGACATTTCTTGGAGGTATATTAAATTAAACCATGTTGAATATGAATCATTTGGGTGGTAGAAAAAAACAGGAGTGGGGATGGAGGAGTAAAAGTTTGATTGATGACTGTGCAGCATATGTTAGAAGTTGGTGAACTGTTGCTATCAATGAAGTAGATGATCAAAAGAAATTGGTGAAATGTTGCACTGTTTGAGTCAGATAATAGAAATGGATGAAATGTTAGAAACTAAAACCTGTATGATAGTACACATGTTAATAGCAGAGTGTTTCTTAATAATAATGTAGTACTTGGGAACCAACAATACCTAACAATTAATGATTCTTTTTAGCATTGCAGGCCTTTGCTCCTCTCAAGTAGAGTTGGACTTGTTTTTAAGAATAAATTTATTAAAGTTAATGATGGATATTGTTTTGTAGAGTTTTTATGTTTTCATATTTAGAATGATGTATATGCATAGAGAATGGTTTGGGTGCTTTGGGGCATATTTAGAGAAACAAAGTTACATTTTTCAAGGTCTACTTTCATCAGAGGCTTAACTTGTATTCCATGTAAGATTGATTGAGAAATTATCTTTTACTGACCATTGGAAGGCTTATAGTGCAGTGCTATAGTTGGTCTGACAGCTTAACATTTGTCTTATTGATTTGTTGTCTATGTGTATGTAATTCACGTCTGAAAAAGCAGATCCTAACAGTTTGTGGATGTGTAGTTTTCTTTTCTTTATTTGTGCCGCACACATATCTCATTGTCTTACTAAACTGTGTGCCAGCAGTCAATACATTCACAGTCACATTTATTGAAATGTAAAACTTGTGAATATAAGAATGTATTGTGCTTTGATGAGAAATTCATTAAGCTGCTTCTGTAATGTACCTTTAGAGTGACAACTCAGTAGTCATCCAATTGCTAGTAATGGTTCAGAAACTGCCTCAAAGTGATGAACATAAACTCAATGGAACTTGAATATATCTTCATATAAACATTAAAAGTAAATGTACTTTTTACAAAATTCTAATCAATAAGTATATAATGTAACATTAAATTTAATAATCTGCTAGTATAGAGAAGACTGATTGATAGAAGAAATGGGCTTTGAGAATTCTTGTGTGGCATGAGGCATCAGTCAAGCTGTTCACTTTTCTTGGAAACTGATGATGGGTACAGGAGGCATCAGTCAAGCTTTCTAATAAAGTGTTCACTTTTCTTGGAAACTGATGATGGGTACAGGAGGCATCAGTCAAGCTTTCTAATAAAGTGTTCACTTTTCTTGGAAACTGATGATGGGTACAGGAGGCGTCAGTCAAACTTTCTAATAAGTGTTCACATGTCTTGGAAACTGATAATGGGTACAGGAGGCATCAGTCAACCATTCCAAGTGCTCACTTTTCCTGGAAACTGATGATGAGTGTATGATGCACTAATTTTCTAACAAGTGTTTACTCTTTTGGAAACTGATGGCAGGTGTATGAAAATTCTCAGATGCTTGATTACTAGATAAAAGAAAATATACTAGTCTCCTTCTGTTTCACATTCCAAGTTCTAGTTTTTAATGATGGACTCTATTTGCATAACAGTATCTTCTTTTATTGCCTATTCCAGATTTATGTACTTGTTCACTAACAAAAATACCCACATTTATTGCCTATTCCAGATTTATGTACTTATTCACTAACAAAATAAAAATAGCCACATTTATTGCCTATTCCAGATTTATATTTTTATTCACTGATAAAATAAAAATAGCCACATTTATTGCCTATTCCAGATTTATATTCTTATTCACTAACAAAAATACCCACATTTATTGCCTATTCCAGATTTATGTTCTTATTCACTGACAAAATAAAAATAGCCACATTTATTGCCTGCTCCAGATTTATGTTATGTACTTGCAATAACAAAGTAAAGATAGCCACCACATCTATTGCTTGTTCCATATTTATGTTCTGAACTGTTGGCTACAGCAAAATAAAGATAGCTTGCTTTGCTTTTTTTTTTTTTTTTTTTTTTAACTGTTTGCTTTGTGTGTCATCCCTTTTCTGCATCTATTTTTATTTGATATACTTGGTTTATCCAGATTTTTTAAATAGTCCCTTTATTGCAAGTTTTGGTTTTTATTTATTACAACCATCAGAATTTTGAAAGTGAATAGTCTAAAATGTTTTACTTTTAAAGGGGAGTAACTAATGTTTTACTTCACATGCACTTTGAAACATTACTGAATGTTGATATGAGCGTTTTTCAACTGGTGCACTACGAAGGGTCCTCAGGTGTGACATGAGAATTTGGTAAAAAGTTGAAAAGCACACAAATTTTTAAAAATAAATCTTTTAAATCCATGCTCAACATTATTTTTTAAAATAACACGATTATAATTTTAACTATTGAACTTAAACAATCTTAATACTTAGGTATTTTTAAATGAAAAATCCTCTCTTTAAAGAACTGATGGTGTGCCTTGACAGTTTTAACACCTTGATAAATGTGCTATGAATTCAAAAAGGTTGAAGATTGATAGGTTTGTTTATCCAGATTTCTAATAATTTTATACTGTTTATTAAGAAAGAAATCTAATGTCCATTTCTTAAAAAAGCTAAAGTCATAAATGAGTTATCTTTTCTTACTGTCAGGGACAAACTGAATTCAGGATATCTTCTTCTTTTGCTTTTTTACTTATTCATATTGTTTTGTATTCTCACTTGTATTTATATAGTTTTGTATTCTCACTTGTATCCATATAGTTTTGTATTCTCACTTGTATTTATATAGTTTTGTATTCTCACTTGTATTTATATAGTTTTGTATTCTCGCTTGTATTTATATTGTTTTGTATTCTAACTTGTATTCATATAGTTTTGTATTCTAACTTGTATTTATATAGTTTTGTATTCTCACTTGTATTCAAATAGTTTTGTATTCTCACTTGTATTTATATAGTTTTGTATTCTCACTTATATTTATATAGTTTTGTATTCTTACTTGTATTCATATTGTTTTGTTTTGTATTCCCACTTTTATTCCTATTTACTGCATACTCACATATTCCTATTTATTGGATGGTGATAGTTGTGTTAGTTGCCTTCTTGCATGGGGTCTTTTATCTAAGGACCTTCTCAGCCCTGGAAGGCTCTGAAGTGACTTGGTTTCCCTCACTGTAATCCAGGGTCCAGCCACACAGTATCAAAACATACCCAAAGGGGGACATTTCAGATATGTGTATTCATGTTTGTTGTATTTTTACTTGAATTCATATTTATTGTATTCTTGTATTAATATTTATTATATTCTTGTATTAATATTTAGTGCATTCTTACTTTAATTTATATTTATTGTGTTTTGTATTAATATTTATTTCATTCTTACTTGTATTATGAATGTAATATAAATTACAACACCACTAATGATCTATATTAAATGCACTGTTCATTCAAAGGGAGACTACATTTTTTTTTGTTTTTGATATATATATATATACATACATTTATATATCTATCTGTAATAATACAAATTTTAGGACATTTTTATTTGGATTCATATCTTTTAAAGTTCAAACAACACAGCTGAAGGAAAAACTTTTAGCCATTTCATATTTATCAGTTAGAAAATGCAGCAATTTATTAATTTCAGACAGTAGGAAAACTATCTTTTATATTTGCTTCACATTAAAAGTGCTGCAATTTATTCATTTCAAACAATATGAAAAATATCTTTTATATTTACCGCAGATAAACTATGAATAAAATTTGATGTTATATCAAAAATGGATTTCCTGGAAATATTAATATTTGAGATCACTAAAATGACAGATTTATTTGTTTTCTTTTAAAAAAATTGAGATGCAACTACTATGTGCAATTATTTCCCCAAATTATTTTCAGATTACTTTACAACTTTCCATTCTTATACAAAAGTGTGGGGGGATGGGTATGTGTGCATGAATCTGTGCATTTGTGTTGGAAGTGAATCTCATTTAGAACTGAGGTTAACATTATATCCTCTTTCAAGTGCTGGTTTGAATACCTAGCACAGAAATAATTATTTCTTTCATATGTATTTAGTGCTTTTCTTTATTATTTATTCTATAGATTCTAAGAGCAAAACAACACTTAGAAGGAATTTTGGAGGAATTGCAGCAGGAGGTTGCATTACTGCAGGCAGAAAGGGAGAAACAGGAGTCCAGGATTGCTGATATGAATTTTACCAGCAGAGAACAATCACAGATGCAAGCACATGAAATTCAGATTCTTCAGCAAAGGCTTAGAGGTAAAGTCACCAGGAGAAGACTTTGGTATAGATATTTTACAGCAAGCACTTAGAAATATAGCCACTAGGAAAAGATTTTTGTATAATTTTACAGCAAGCACTTAGAAATATAACTCTGGGAGAAGACTGGTATAGACATTTTACAGCAAGCACTTAGAAATATAACCACTGGGAAAAGACTTTGGTATGGATGTTTTCAGCAAGCACTTAGAAATATAACCACTGGGAGATGAGAAGACTTTGGTATAGACATTTTAGTGAGCACTTAGAAATATAACCACTGGGATTTACAGTGAGTACTTAGAAATATAGCCACTGGGAGAAGACTTTCCTAATAGATATTTTACAGCAAGCACTTAGAAATATAGCCACTAGGAGAAGATTTTGGTGTAGACGTTTTACAACAAATGCTGAAAAGACTTTGGTATAGATGTTTTATGGCTAATGCTTAAAAGTAAAGTCATCAGAAAAAATCTGTGTTGACATTTTACAGTAAACGCTGAAAGTGTTAAGTCATCGGGAAAAATCTGTTGTGTTGGCATTTTACAATAGTTTGGAAAGAAAACTCTGCTGTATTGGCATTTTACAATAGCATGGAAAGACTTTTGTGTAGACATTTTTTTAAATCCAGAAGCTTATAAATAAAGTCTTTACCAGAAATAAACTTTTGGTTGAGACATTGAGAATATGATTAATTTATATTTTTAAGCCCACAATTTTAAAGGTAACTATGCTAAAAAGAGAAGATTTTGTTGATAAATCATGATATTAATAAGTTTGGTTTCTCCTTCCTAAGGATTTGTATGATTCTAGTAGATTCTAGTCAGTCCTAATTCTTTATCCTTTAAAAATAGGCTTAGAAAGAAATGGTTTCCTATAATAATCTTAATAACTTGATAATTTAAACAGTGAGTGACTGATTTTAATAGCATATTATTTACAGTGTATGACTGGTTTTTACAGCAGATTTTCAAAAGTGATTTACTAATTTTAATTGCAGCTTATTTAAGCAGTGAGTTGCTGTCTTTGTGATATTATGCTCATTTCTTTCCTTAATGCAGAATCTGAAGAAGAGCGGTGCTGCTTTATCCAGAGACAACAGCAGGTGGGGATAGAGTTCTTTCAAGCCAAGCAGTGCCTGCTGGATGAACTGGAAACTGATCATGTACTGACCACTACCCTTTAATGTGTTTATCCCTTAATTTCTTTCTGCTTTTCTATCTTGTCTCAGATGAGCATTTAGTTAAATAAGAAAATTATTATATGTGCCTTTAAATGACCTGAAATTATTAACATCAGTTTTATTTTTAAAATTATCTGAATCATTTGCCTTTTTAAATGGATAAACTAAGCCAATCATTGTTGAAAAAGTAGCATATTTCCTGTAGCATTCAGTTTAGGGTTATTTTAATGATCTTTCGGCTTTAATAATAAAAGATTAAAAAATTGATGCTATTCACACACAACACACACATGCTAGATCTTGGTATATTTAATAAAAATTAACTCACATTTGATTGGGAATTGCATTATCTTCTCTTTAATAAGTAAATGTTTCATTAAATATATGGAAAACTGACTTTATCAGAACCTGATATATCCATCTACATTGCCTCTTCTTACAATATTGAAAGTGGTTATTGGGACATGTAACATTAAAATTGTTTAAATATTTATACTTTTTGTGTTAAAAAAAGCAACAAAACATTTTCATTTACTTCTGTGTATTACTATTTGCCTTGTACAGATTACTCCTTCTCACTCACAGTTGTCTGTCTGACCACAAACAGCCTGAGTTTTATTTTCCATTTATCCAGATTCCTGGATATTTTTTAACAAAGTCTATTATTGCTCTTTAACTTCCCAAGTTTTTTATCCATTTCTAGTCCTAAACCAGCATGATCTTAATAAAGCGAGACCTATTAATCTTTTGTTATCTAGTATGCACCATTAACTCTTTAATTAAATTGCTGAGTATGAAGAAATAGAGAAAAATAAAATAGCATTAAAAATATATGTATAAAATATGTTTGATGTAATGTTTAGCATGGCTGCATGTATTAATTTGAAATTTTTTTTTTTTTAGTTTTTTTTTAGTATTCATTACAAAACTCAAATGGATATGTATTTCTTAAAAGTACAAATATATTTCTTTACATATCCATTCAAGTGTTCTTTTATATTTAGAGATTAAACAAAACTACTGAATATCTTAAATATTTTCTGATAATTGGCTTAATTTCTTTACACACAAAGACGTCATCTAATCATTGGTGATTAAAAAAGCAATTTAAATAAAAGAATCATTCCTGTTTTAACAAGATTTTTTCCATTTGACTAATGTTGACATTTCCCACAAACCTTTACGAAAGACTAGATAATAACAAGTCAGGATATTGTCTTCAACATTAGCCCCACGTTTCTTAATTTGACTTTGAAATGCAAGTTAATCTGTTTGATGGTAAACAAGTACTAAATCAACATAATAGAGAATGACGTGTTTCTTCAATGCAACAAAACTATGTATGACCTTGACTCTGTAACTATGGCACACCACCTTCACCTTTAGTCAAGAATACCACCCATTTTACAATACAACATTTTGAACCAACCTAAAAGAAAATTCATAGTTAGTTTTTTAGGGGACTAAAGTACTTATAAAAAGCAAACCTGTAGCTAGTTTAATGCACAGTATTGTATATTGATATTAATATTTGTTTATACTACCTTAATTTGTTTGCAACTAAATTGTATTGTCATTGTTATTATTGTAACAAATTTCATATTTTCAAACTTTAGTGGGTTGAATATAGTAATGATTAGCTCTTAAAAAGTCCTTGAAAAGCCCTTGAATTTCTTTTTCTAAATCACCTATGAACCCTGATTACAATAATTGCTTGAAATGCACATAAGATAGGTACAAGGATCGACATCTACCTTTTATTCCAGTCCATAAGTGCAACTTTCATGCACATCAAACAGTGAGTGGTTGTATCCCTGAATAATAAAAACAATTTTTGTTGATGTACATTTAGTGATTCACTGCTTCATTGTTTCAAAATTTAAACTTTAACAGATAGACAGTTAATCTGCTCGGATTCTAAAGCGTTCATTTTACTAAAGGACTAAAGTTTTTTCGTGATCTTGGCAATACTTTCTGTAAATATTTTCATATCCCATAAGAAGCTGAGCAGTTAGGTTCTTTAAATGGCCTGTGTATTGCTCTGATATACATCCTTTCTCCCCCCCCCCCCCCCCAGATCTTTACAAAGCATAGATCTTGAGCATGCTGGTTTCCATAATGACTGAAGTAGCATCCTCATGCACAGTTAGAGTTTTGATTCTGGTTTCAGTGGTGACTTTAAACACCAAAATAATATTTTTGCCAGTTTTGATTACTTTTACACTATTGGAATGTCTGAATGAACAGAAATGCTTCTAGATTTGTTTGTTTATAATAATTTTTATGTTTTACCTAGATTGCTCTTTACATGATTTTGTCTTGAAAAAACATTGTTAAGTATGATTCTTCAGTATACAATCATCCCCATCCATCAACCACACTAAAAGTATATTGTTCTTGATAGATTTAAAAATACATATGCATGATGATGCATGCATATTTGTACATGCTTTCCAAAGTTTGTTTTACTAGTACAGAGGTCAGTGCATGGTGAGTTTTCAATTCATTCACAGGTATCTTGTTGAAGAATGCATGATTTAAAAATTGAAAGGAAATATTGTTTTTGCTGAATGCTTGAAAATTATTCAGAGGTTGTGCATAAACAAAAAGAAGTATACTCTGTAGAAATATTGTCTGATAATGCATTTTTTGGATTGAGATTGTATGTCATGCATAACATTTTGTTGTTGGTTAATTTATGCATGTTGATGTTGTTCTTGTATAATGATATATGGTGTTAATTTTTATTGTTGGTTAACTTATAAATATTGACACAATAGAAAAGTAAATCAGATGTAGATTACTTTAATTTTTGTCTTGAGAATGACATATAGACATAGAGCTGGCAATAATTTGCAGTTAGAATCTGAGTCAGATTTATGGAGTAGAATCTAGGTGTAGAATCTAGGTCTGTTGGTATTATTACTGTAATTTTGAACATCATATTAATGAAATATTTAAATAATATCTATTTTTTATCATTATAAACAATTCCACACGACTTGAGGATCTGTTTTAATTTTATTACTTAACATTTCAGTAATTTAATTTTATATTCAGTTACTGATTAAATCTATGTATTAAATTTTGAAAATGTAACATTAAACTAAAAGCTGGAATTTTACCAGTTATATAAATTGCTGGTGATCAGTGCTTATTTTTTTTTTTTTTATTTACTATAACATGTTTCAGTATACCACACAAACACACACACACATTCTCCTTTCTTTTCTTCTACTCCAGCTTTTTGTTTTCAGGGTTGAGATGTGCATTGTTTATAGAAGTAAACTGTTTTAAGGTTTATTTTGGCAATTCTCTTATCAGCAGCTGACTTACTGAAAATGAGCTCTTGATATCACTAAAAACCTTTATTTTTTCAATATTTGTATAATTATTAATTAAAATCACTTGAGCTTAAAGTAAAGATGTATCAAAATGCTGCAAATTTGTCAGTGCTATATTGAATGTTGTAAAAGTAGCTGTATTCCAGTGAGCAATTTGTTGTAAATCCCTTTGAATTATTGTACTAAAAATAGGGCCCAGTCACATTTCATGAATCCATTCCAGTAAATTCTTTTGAACCCACATTTTTTATTAAAATTTGCTTGAATGGACAAATAGTACAAGAGAAAGAAAGAAATATCAGTCAGTATATCATTCCTATGAATACCAGTATGTCCAATCCAATACATGTCACAAAATATAAGGCATGGACACCAGTCTAATACATGTTTGAATGGCAGTTGTTTATCTGATATTATTGTCTTCTTTTTTTTTTAATTCTCGTTAAAATGCACGTTATATTTCAGATTTTACCCTGTTCATGCATTATACCTAATCTTTTATGATATTTGAAATGGAAGTTGTAATTATTTTTGTCATTAGCAGAATAATGTAATTTTTTTATTACATTGCATTTATATATGTATTTTTGTGCAACCTCTGATTATTTCTCATGAGCAGAAATTGTCAAAATTCATTTAAAACCAGCAAATGTAAATAATTCTCCATTCTGCTCTTCTTGCTGCATGGGAAAACATCAGTAATTGTGGTGCATATTTGGGGAATTTTCTTTGTTAAATTTTTGACAGGACCAATAAGTGACTGTTTATGAACCATATTGGGGACAATTTTTCAGGCTGAAACTCTGGATATTTTGAGTGATGTGCGTGGTATGCGTCAACAGCTTTTTGAAGCAGCAACAGAGCGACAAGAAAAACTTTTGCAAGAAAAGCAAGAGATGGCTATGCGTCTGTATGCTGCAGGCATGCAGGTGTGTCTTGCATGTTTTGCACCCTGTATGAAAAACTGCTAGGCTCACTCACTTCAGAGTGCCTTAGCAAAACAGATCTGGTATGATTTATATAACACAATAGTCCTAGCAATTTAGTTGATAATTTCATGGAGAATAAAGTACATTTTAGTGTTATGACTCTCAGTATAAAAGCTGTCTTTTTATTGTCTGATTAAAAGGAATCCAAGTTGAAATCTGACATAGTGAAAGCTGGGCTACAGCAACAGCAGCTTTCTACAGAGGCAGAAAATCTGATTGCAGATCTTGGTGATGTGGAGAGACAGGAACTTGTTGCAGGTAAATCACTGTGCTTCTAATCCTGTTACAAATCTGAAACCTCTTTATTTTTGTTTTCCAACATTTTTCTAGAAATTTTTATTTCAATTATATAACCAGATTTACAGTTGGTAGCTGTACAAATCAAGGTCAGAGGAATTCACCTATGTCCCAGTGGGTTTGAGAGATAAAAGATGAAAGCACTCACTGGGTAGTGTGTCCCTTGCGAGTTTTCTTGCTTTACTGTAACTGATTAGCTTCAATGCATGGATGATGAGCATAATTTGCAGTTTATCTTTGAGGATGTCAGCTTCTGCACTATTTTTATTTTGATTGTTGCTGTTGGTTCCTTTTGTTATGTTGTCCTTTTTGTCTTTCTCACTCTTCAAGTTACGGTAAAGGATATTTTCCTTACTTTTGGTATTATTTACTTAACATCAGCTGACTTATGGAAATGAAATCTTGATATTAATAAAAACTCATATTTTTGTAAACAATCTGTTTGGTTCAGTGATGCTCTTGCTCTGTCTTGTTTCCTGATTTGATAATGTCATGACCTACTACTTTTGCTTTAATGCAGCCACTCAATAATAGTTTCTACAAGAGTGCTGGATAAAATCCTGTTGGGAGAAAATTGTTTGCAAATATTATCTCTGTATCTAACAGCCACTAGTATAACAGAAACAGCACAATTGACACCTCTGTGCCTGTAAGTGGAAATGGTGGACAGTAACAGATACAGATGTGCTTTATTATACACTTCTTACTATCTTGATGTTAAGAGAGCAGTTCATTATATAAATGGGTGGCTACACAAGAGAGCAGTTCTTTATATGAGTGGGGTGGTGGCTTTGGTTCATTTGATGTAGGTATGCACAAGATCAGTTCATGGGGGTGAATGGGGGTGGCTTTAGCATTAATTGCTTTGGTTCACTTGATGTAGGTATATGAGAGAGCAGTTCATTATATGAATGGAGGTGGATTTGGCAATACCTGCTTTGATTCACTTGATGAAAATGTAAGGTGACACCATATGTCCTGTTAAATTTTTTTTTCATTTGTACCAGAGTTCAGACATCTAAGAACAGATCTTCATTGTTCTAAAGGAACTGAAAAAAACATTTGGAGATTGAGTAGTTGTTAACATCAGGGAAGGATTTAAAGTTTCAACTTTAAAAATCTTTTTCTTAGGATATTTAGCCTGATTATGCAAGATAGTAAAAGTCATGCTTGTTTGTGATCCTAATATGACCCCTTGTGATGGTTCATTTAAGTTAGTAGCAGATCTTTTCTTCCTATAGCAAAAAAAAAAGTCTTCCTGACCATGACCTCCAGTCAGCTATTATCTCCCTTTGCCAATTATGAAAATAATAGCCTGTGTATCATGCAGGATCCATTTGGGACATTTAAAATTTACCAACAGAGAGATTGAAATCATGTTGGTTAATTAGACCTTTTCTGCCCATCTTTCTTTACAACTGCTTCAAATGTTATCATTCTGGCTTAAGTAAAATTTTGAGAGATGCATAAAAGCATGTTGAGTACCTGGTCCAACTCTGTTACATCTCATGAAATTTAGACTGCTTGACTGGAGCTTTTTTTGTTTTTTATTATAGAAATGTGGCACTGAAAGATATCATGACAATGGTGATTTGGAAGATTTTGTCTCTATTCCTATATTCTTTCTGAGAAATGTCTGCTTTGTTTTTTACCCTTTTGTGGGTTCCTTTTCAATATGCCTTTAGAGATATGTCTGCTTTAGTTTCTGACACTCCATTTTCACTCTACCTTTGGAGATATGTCTAACTCAGTGTCGGGCAACCTTTTTCGGTCCCAGGCACCCTGACATTATTTCTTTTCCCCAAGGCACCCCTTGTAGTAAAATTAGTGTATAAATTAAGAAATTCATATTTTTTTCAAGGAACATATATAATATTCCTTGTATTTTTTAGGCTATGAAAAATTATGATACACACATACAAAGTATACATTTTGTATGAATGACATTTAAGGAACATATTTAATGCGAGACCTGTGATTGTTTGTGAGTAGAAATTAAGTTTATTGGACAAGCAAACTTGCATTTCCTCATCAACCATTTTTTAAAATTTCATTTCAGTTAGTACAGAGAATCCTTGCTCACAAAGATATGAGCTTCCAAATGGTAGTATTAATTAAATTGCTTTTTTGCTCAAGCAAGGATATCGATCTTTGAGGCTTATCCAAAATTCTGAGAGCTCTTTCTCAGCAAAAAGTCATTTGTACACGAGTTCATTTCTCAATCGATCAGTCTCTTCTTCCTCTGAATCAAGATTAATGTGCCACACCTCATGAAAGGATTAATAACCTATTCTGTTTTGGAAACATCAAGCCTCGGAAAATATTTCAAGAAGGAATTAGAAAGGCTCTCTAAAATTTCTTCTATTTTTTTTCTTTGATTTCCATTTTGAGAGGGGTTTTGTTGGAAACGTATCAGAATTGGAACTTGTAATATTTTACTTTCAGAGACCTAACTTCTCATAAAACGATTTCAGCTTTTCGATAATTGTGATTAAGTTTTCCTCTGCTCCTTTAAAGTCAAATTGAGATGGTTGATTTTGTCAAAAAGATCACTCAAAAACGAAACTTTCAGCCATCAAATATCGTCATGCAAAACTCAAAATTCACATCTTCTGCATTGATAAATGAAATGATCTCGGCTCGCAAGTAGACAAAGCGATGAAGAACTTTACCTTTTGAAAGCCATTGCACTTATAATGTGATAAAGTAGACATTTATAATCCGAATCCATGGCTTCACATAAGGCTGCAAAAATTCTGGATCTCAGATCATTTCCTTCGATGTAATCAACAACTTCGACTACTTGAATAAGGGTTGCGGAAAGTTCGGGCTAAAGAGATTTTGAAACAAGGACTTTTCTATGAATCATACAATGAACAATTTCTACATTTCCATTTTGTCATAGTACATGCGAAACAAATCCTTTCATGTGTCTTTGTATTGATGGCACTCCATTAGTGCAAACATCGACACAATTTTCCCATTTCAATCCGAATTTTTTGATGATGTCATCCACCAATTCAAAAATATCTTCTCCAGTAGTTGTTGAATGCAATTCGCAACAGAAAATATATTCGTTCACAATTCTTCCATCTCTTATGAATTTCAAAAACGAAAGCAGTTGAGCTTTTCCACTGATGTCCGTACTTTCATCGAGTTGAATCCCCCTAAATCCCATGTTTTGAATCATCAAATATTTCTCTCAGTTGGGACTCGAATTTGTTGGCCACCACTCATTCTGGTGGGTTATCCTGCATTTGTACACATTTTTCAGTTGTTCTTTTCAAAAAAATATTTTTAAATTTCCAAATTTTTGCGGCACCCTTGAAAATTCTGCGGCACACCAGTTGTCCGACACTGGTCTAACTTAAGCTTCTGACCCATCTGTGTGTTCTGTCTATATATATATATATCAGCTTTAGTTTCTGACTCTTGAGCGAGTCCTTTCATGTCTGTTTTAGCTTCTGACCTTTCTATGGGTCCTTTGAAGTTGCTCAAAATCTGCCATTGCTTCTTGTCACAGCTAGGACCTTGCCTATTTTTTCATATGCACTTTGTGCATATGTACTGTTTGTTTTTATTTGTATTGAGAAATTCCCACTTCTTATGATTATCCTAAGTTATGCACATCTGGGGTTGTTGGATGGAAAAAAATTTTCTAATTAAACAATACACATAAACTCTCCCAACCTTCTTATTATTTTGCAGTCTATACCTCTGTCTCTTGGTACTAAAGGGGATTACTCTCAATATGGGACATACTACCCATTGGAACCACTGGATATTTCATTCTTTGTCTCTCTTGGGAGCTTGTGTAGACACACCTTTGGCCTGAGACCGTATTCAACTCCTTTGGTATGCATATTTTGTAAATATTCAGGGGGAAAATATTTCGCTTATTTATAGATGGCTTTTAAAGCATTTAAGAGACTTTTCTTGTATGTTCCTGTACAACTGATGTTTAAATAATTTAAGTAATTTAATGAACATTTAGCACCCTCAAGATTTCTTTAATCAGGTGTGGTTGATTCTATGGATCAAGAAAACTTACTACTGAAGGAGCAGAAAATGAAGCTTCAGGAGCAGGTAACTCTGTTGGAAAAGCAAGCAGCCAGACATTATGAGGAATGGCAGCAAAGTCAAGATACTATTGCCTGTCTGAGACAAGAACTTAAACAGCTACATGGTAAGTTGACTTCAAATAGTAATATTTTTGTGACACACGCTTAAACAACTACAGGGTAAGTTGACTTAACAAAAATATTTCTGAGACAAGTGCTTAAACAGCTACATGATAAGTTGACTTAAAATATTAAATTTCACTTTCAGGGAAATATGGAATACTACTAAGTGACTTTACTTAAATAAAAAATTTCTTATTTGTTGATAAACTGCCTTAATACTTGCTGTGGTATATTCACTTATTGCCTAAGACTTTTATTAACTTTTAGTGTATATAGAGTTTTCCAAACATTTTCTGA